>CAJUYH010007805.1:0-16720 GCA_910591685.1 Galerucella tenella | reverse complement strand
AATGACGTTGATGAGGATGGCATCGTTTGCAGGTCACATAAAGATGACGATGAAGGTGACGGCAACAATTTTAAGTCATTTGTAGATGAAATAATTTCATTTGATATATTTTTCTTACATCAAACCCGGGTGGTTTGATAGTTGTTTTGTGACACTACTTTAAAGAATTTACAAGGTTATATCAAAATATTTTCATTATTTTATATTTTCAGAAAATTAAAAATGCAACAAAAAGCTAGAAAACATGTTGATTTTATTTGATGGACTATTTATTCACCTGGTGTAAGAATAGTTATAACTTCCGAAGTAAAAAACTATCTAATAAGGTCAAAATTTGCACAATTTTACTTTCCCGCACTAGTGCGGGAAAGTGACACTTTCAAAGCTAAAATGCGTGCGGGAAAGTGGGTTAAAGCGCACGGTAGTAGAAAAATAACTATTTCAACAAACATGTTATAGTATTCGTAAGCATATCGACGAATATTTATTAGGACCATTTTTCCTTCCTCCACGATTGATACATGGATTCATTTTCCATAAGTTAAACCCTGCAGATACCCTAAAATTCCTCCGGGAAATAGGACTAAAAGCAATTTTCAATTGATGGAAAATTTTATTGATATTGTCAATAGTATATTTCAGATGGCGAATTAACCAGGAATGTGGCTTTCTCTACGAGGTAAACATACTATTTTTCCGCAAATCGTTTAAAATTCGACAGATATAGACAAAACCGCTCTTATCATGCGCAGGTTCAAATATGTATAAAATCAGAAGACACAGAGGTTACCAAAATGTGAGATTACAAATATACCCGGAGAAAATAATGATGATTGATGTTTCCTGCACACTGGTTGACGAATTTCCACTTTCTCATTCATTCTCGAAATAATCTATCAGATTAAGTACCATTTTTTTTGCTTGAGGATGCAAAATATCGGAAAATTGCTTCTTATTATTCATATTGTCACTTTGAATGGTCAAAACTGACATTTAAATAAAATCTTTGCTGGTGAAAGTCTTTTTAGAATCGCTGAAAACTAAATACATATCGTTTTTTCTCCCGTCAAAATTGCATAAGTCTGTTTTATTCATCTTACGGATTTTATTTGGAAGTTATAATTAAACGCAATAAAAGAAAATAAAAACGGTGGGTATGTCTTTGTTGAATCCTATGACCCGCATGATAAGACTGCATTTGACTATATCTGTCTTTTTCAAATAGAGTATTATTTATACTTCTCCTTTTTCTTGAAACAATTAATACTTAACGAAAAACTTCAGGGATTCAAAAACTATAAAATATTTCGGTAGCACTAACATAAAATTCAAAGAATTGTCACTTCCAGAAATTTAGGTAGCCCTAACTAAACATACAAATGTGGGAATGGACCTTAAAACTTTTATGAATTTAGAGGAGGCCTTTTGTTGTAGGCCTACTGAAATATTGAAATAAACAATGCCAAATACCGACAAAGGATTTAAAACATACAGGATGGAGCATCCAATATTTTATTTTTGAAATAAAAAAGTAAAATAGAGGAAAAGGATTTAAAATATACAGGATGAAGCATGCAATATTTTTATTTTCAAAATTAAAAAGTAACATAGAGACAAAGGATTTCAAATATACAGGATGAAGCATGCAATATTTTTATTTTCAAAATAAAAAAGTAACATAGAGACAAAGGATTTCAAATATACAGGATGAAGCATCCAATATTTTTATTTTAAAATAAAGAGTAGCATAGAGACAAAGGATTTAAAATATACAGGATGAAGCATCCAATATTTTTATTTTGAAATAAAAAAGTAAAATAAAGACAAAGGATTCAAAATATACAGGATGAAGCATGCAAAATTTCTACTTAGAAATAAAAGAGTAAAATAAAAGCTATGCATTTTGGAAATTCCAAAGAATTTTTTTATTGATTTGTCACATATCTGTAGTTTGACTTTCTTGAGATATATCACTGGAAAGTTAAAGAAATACCTCCAAGCAAAAGTTATGTAAGAAATTAAATAGAATAAAACTAAATTCATAACAAAAAGAGCTGGAATTATGTACCGGGTGAGCAAATAAAAACGCCGTCATCCATATCTAGGATTGGATTGTAGCACAGCCGTATTGGGAGAAAGCCTAATTAAATTTGAACAAAAAATTGCCACTATTTGCAGGTTTCTTAGAATATCTTGGGGAAAAAAATATATTGACATACGGCTTTCGCTAATTTGCTACTTTCATATTCAATTGTTTATACTGTATGTTTCCATTTAATATTTTCCAAAAATAACTAAAAGCGTTCATAACAATCACACTCACATGAGTGCAATCAATGATGGAACGTTTTGAGCGTTCATGTAAACATAACAAATGAACAGTTTCAAAAAACAAAGAAAAAGTTAGTACCATATTCGCTGAGCGAGTGAATATTCTCATCCCATCCTGGGAAACGGGTGATGCATTTAGGTAATTTTGGAAAAATCATCTGGTCCAAAACAAATCATGGCACTGGGGTTAGGGCTGGTATAATTGGACCTAGGAAGAAACTATCGCTTAGCCTTGGTCGATACACATCAGTGTTTCAAGCAGAGATTATTGCCGCTATAGCCTGCATTGATAAAAACATCAGAACAGGATATCCCGCGGGTCAAAAAATTGAAATATTCGCAGACTTCAGCCAAGCTCTGCTTGAAGCTATCAGCAATCCAACGACTAGGTCTAAACTGGTGAAGGACTGTAAAGAATCCCTTAACATGCTGGCAAGAGACAACAAACCCAAGTAGCAATTTAAATTCTATAAGGTTTGTATAAACAGCTACAAAATATATCTTATGAGATACTAAAATTCTTATAACAGTCTACAAAACAATTAAATGATCCGTATACAACTAAAAAGGGCCCAGTTTTATACAACTGTTTGGTTGTATAACAATTCTATTGAAAGTTTATACAACTCTTGTATGACTGTTTAATACACATTTATACAACTCTTAATCGACTGTTTTATAATCATTTATACAGCTACTATAAAATGATTTAGTAGTGTGTCATGTAGTCACATCTATAAAATGGGATTGAAGCACAATGGAAACATTTTGTCATCTAGCAGTTTATAAGAGCATTTCATTTTTTAGTGGAGAATATCAGAACCAAATTATATTTCAACTTGAACGTGCATCATTCATTTCATTTGTAGAAATAGAGACTTATCAAAACGACTTGGGCCGCTTGGGCGGATATCGATCGTAAAAATTATAATTTCATTTCAAACAAGAAAACCCAGGCCCAAACCCGGTTGATCAAAGTGTAACTATGTATAGAAATATCAGAAAATAAGAAATAGAAAACTATTGGGTTTTTCCAAATATTGGTGGTTAAATTATTAAGATAAGAGTTATTTTATGACTCGACCTACCTGCACTTCTTAGCGCCGAAAATACATGTCGGATTATCTACCCTTCTTGGTCAGACAGGTAAAGAAGGATGGTTAGCGCCCAAATTACACCCGCCGCAAATTTTACTGATAGATTTATAGGTATATATTTGGCAAGAAAATGAAGCGCTTCAATTCTGGTAAAGTTTCAAGTAGATAATTGAAACAAAATAATAAAATAGAATATTCTAAAATACTTTTGTTATGATTTTAATAGTTTATCACTTCATATGGATATTCTATCACAATATAAGTCTCTAAATAATGATAAAGTCACATTTTTCAATATACATAGTTTCATGTTTCCAACTCAATTGCTCATAATGGCGGCGATAGCGGTACAAGAATTGCTTATTTAAACATGGCGATGGCGATTTATAAAACAACAATTTTATTCCAAAGAAATGCCTTGAACAATATTTTATTGTAAAATGGAACGGTATACGATAACTGTTTTATAACGAAGAATATTTAGGCACTATACAACTAAAAAGTGTTTTATAATGCAACACAATTGAATGCTATACAATATTAAATAAGTTTATGGTTGATTTAGCTTTAAAGCTGCCATTGGAAAATTTTAACTAGGTGATTCATTATCCATTGCATTTAAAAGATTTCAAAATTTAGAAAAAAGATTTTCTTCAAATCCACGTTTATTTAGACAATATAAAGCATTTATTGATAAATATTTATCATTAGGTAAGAACCAGAACGACGTAACAGAAATTTGTTAAATGTTCAGGAGAGCCAAAAATATGTCTATAAATATTATATAGGTAATTAATGTTTACTATAGTTGTGTTACTATCGAAATTAATTCAAGTCTGAATACAATATTATACTCCTCTACTATTGTACTTTTGACAATACTTTTTACAAAATGAATTTTTTTTTAAATTACAGAGTTATATTGAGGCACTTAAAATATTTAACGTGAACAAAGTGTGTATGTGCATGCAGGATACTTATGTATACGACTCTGAAAATCTGATGAAAGCTGCCCAATATATATCGTTAATTCAGAAAATTAGTTTTTGAATTGTTAAAACTTACAATAATAAATTTTGTTTCGAGAAATTAATTGCTTCTCAACTTTTCTTTTTCCTATGCGTTTATTTGTTTACATAATTAATTTCAATGAACTTTCTAATAAGTAGTAGAAATATTGCTTTTCTACTGAATATCATAAGGTAGGAAATATTCACCTCTCCTGTTACAGTAGAATTGTCGCCTAATGCCATTTGAAAAATTTTCTTTGTCCTGTCAATACAATAGAATAATTTTACGTCAAACGTGAATTAGCACATGGCACCAGCCTACTGTTACGTTGTTCTGCTACTAAGTTTCTGATGTAATTTGAAGTAACTTAGTGCTGATAACTCATTTTGGCATTTTTTTCTGTTACGTCGTTCTGGTTCTTACCCCTCGATTTATTATACAACATTATAAAGCTTTAATAAGACAAGCCTAAGTAACTATTTTATAATGTTGTAGCTGTTAGTTATATAGTATATTATAGAACTCTTGTACAATAGGTATAAAAGTCTTATAAAATGATATTTTTGATATTGTATAGACTTGCTTATAAGGTATTATATCATTTTAAAAGAAATGATCGTATTGTAAAAGACACTATAGATTCATTTAATACAGCAATTTAAAAAAAAAATTATCGCAACAATAGGCTTAATAAAAATAAAAAGTCCCTAAAACAACGCTATTCGACTGTTATACAACAATTCAGTCCTCTTAGAGTTCCATTTTGCTAGTTGGGAAGTGTCTCTAATATGGGCACCGGTGCATGAGGGGATTGCAGGTAATGAAATGGCAGATCAGTTAGCTAACAAAGGTTTTAAAGGAGACTTTAAAGGTCCGGAATCGTTTTGTTAAATCACAAAGGATTTCATAAGAGGGTAAGTCGGGAACTGGCTAGTTAAGGAACACCAACTCAAATGGAGGCTGACACAAAGACACCTCCATACTAAGAGTCTACTGAATAAGTTAGATAAGGAACTCTCGTTCAGGCTGTTGAGACTAGGTAGGAGATATTTGAAGACAGTTGCCGACCTGGTGACTGGACACTGCACCCTGAGGAAGCATCTGCACAGGATAATATCCATGATAAGATATTTGAACAAACTAATGCAGACAAAACTAAAGTCTATCATATTGTTATTATTATAGATTATGGCACCACGGAATAATTAACACGTGAAGAAAGGTTACAGAAGAAACGTGAAGCAGAGAGGCAGAAAGGCTACAAAAAAGTATAAATTGCAAAAGCAAAAAGAAAAGGAAACATATTTAAAAAATAAAATTAAAGGAACTGTCGAACAAAAAACTCCTAGAGAACCGTAAGGCAAAAAATATAGAAAAAGAAAGCAAGAGAGCGTAGGCAATGATTTTCTCTTCAAACTATGTCTAATATTCCAGCAACACCATCAATTTCAAATGTTGACCATCAGCTGCCGCAAAGTAATTTCCGTAGAAGAGTGATTGCCAAACTTGAATCAGACCGAGCTAGAAGACGAAAGATATTCAATTAATAAAAAAAGAAGAGATAAATAAACTAAGGACTAAATTGGCATATTACAAAAAAAAAAGGTTACAAAGAATGTGAAAGCCTGAAAAATGTACACCTAACGGCAAGGTGGAGCGAATGATTAATTCTCCAAGTAGTTCAGTCAGTCAAGACAATCAATTGATTATAATTCCAAAAGTTTTCAAATTTTGACGTAAGGTCGGGAATGGTATAAAAACAAACTATGAAATTTTGCAACCTTGTCCGAAGTCCGGAACATTGTTAAAATTGCAATTAAATTAATTTTTGCTGTATGGTCGTGAAAAAAAATTCCAAAAGTTCTGCAAACTTGGGGAAGTTTTCGATATAATATTTCATATCACGTATTGAATTTGTAACCAATCTAAGTGTTCGGAACATTTTTTGTTATTAAAAATTAATGTTTTTTTTATTAAACTGAAGGAAAACGTTCCAAAAGTTCTGCAAATTTGACAGATCCATCGGAAAAATGTACCGAACGATTGTATAAATTTGCAACCTTTTACGTTGACCGGAACATGTTTATTTATAATTTTTTTTTTAATTCGTTGTCATTTTTTCGAGCAAGGCGGTCTCGGAATAATTACAAAAGTTTTGAAACTTGGTTGCAAACTTTGAAAACATCTATTCTGATGCATTTACAAATTTGCAACCTCATACGCGATCCGGAACTTTTGCAATTTTCTTGAAGGTGAAAAAATAATAAAATTACATTTTTGCAAATTGCATAAAGTTCCGGATTGCGTATGAGGAATCTCCATTCCGAGCCAAAGTTACTACATCAAAATAGATATAGCCAATAGTGTCTTTCCGGAAAAGGTGCAACTTGTGAAAATAACGGACTTGGGTTTGTTAATTTACAGGTGTGTATTTTTATAAGTGAGACGTTCTTGTTTTAGAAAAAGGCTGTAATATCATAGTCTGATAATTTGTTAATATTATACTTAGTCTAATAAAAATGTTAGTCTGATTATATGTCAAGAACAATGTTTAATAAAAGTTGATTTTATTGATTATATTTTATTTTGTCAAAATCTCTTCCCTGGTAAAAGAAGTATCTACCCTGATCTTGATGTATCTCCCTTGTCCGATGTATTTACCCTGGTCTTCAAAAAAGCAATAAAAAATGTTCAAAGTGACTTGCCCTTTCGTGAAAAGGTACATAAACAGGATAAAAATCATAACGTAAAGATTTTATGAAAAAACCCCAACTTTTTTCCTTGGCCGTTAGTGATGAGCAAAATTGGTCTTGGTCTTGGTCTTGCGAAAAAGCAAGACCAAGACCGAGACCAAAGCCATTCTTCGACTCGTAAGACTAAGACCAAGACAGACTGAACAAGAACAAGACTAATACCAAGACCGACTATGCAAGACCAAGACTAAATACGCAAGACACAACCAAAAATTCTTTTTCACACCAACTATATGAGATAAAATATTTGTAACAGCGTCAACATATGCTTTTCTTGGAACAATATAAGTTGGCATGTCGAATTGTTTTCTTTACTAGATTTTAACGATATACATAAAAAAACAAATAAATCACTGAATTGAATGGATGAGGCTTTTACTTGATGTAGATCCATAGTAAGTTTCGTTTGATAAAGCTTCTGTGTTAGCGAAACGCGTCACTTTATGTTTAAATACAATGTAGATTTAACGAAATAAAATTGTTTGATTTCATAACTTAAAGAAATCACTGTTTAAAAAAAAGGATCTACAAAAATGTTTGAAGGGTACATAGTCTTTGTCCCAATGTCTGGCTAAAATCCAGAGGAAAATTACTTATTTTTCAATAGTTTCATTTTTCTCAAGGATTTTTTTTTGCTAAAAGGTCAATTTATGCGTTGGAGAAGGGTAGGTTCTTGAGTTTTCATAAATATATTTTGATCTAGAGAATCATTCTCTTGACAAGTTGTGACAAGCTCCTATCGCGACGTACATGATAATATGGCCTTAATGAGCTTTTTTTAATTCAAAGATAGTAAATTTAGGTTTAAAAATGTTTGTTGCATAAAAATAAAATGTTTACAAAATTTTTTGAAAGATGTTCGTTAAGAAAGTATGGCAAGACCAAGACTAAAACCAAGACCAAACAAAATACAGTAAGAACAAGACCAAGACCAAGACCGAGACCAGACAGATTTGAGCAAGACCAAGATCAAGACTGAATAAGCAAGACCAAGACCAAGACCTGGTCTTGCTTTGCTCATCACTAAAGGGCGGAATATTTTGCATATTTTTACAAATTTCATAAAGAGTTGCATATTTCGGCAAAAATAAAAATTGTGTGCATATTTTTTATGTTTTTAATCTTATCAAAAGATTAAGTGTGCGACCCTTGCAGATAATTGAAATAATTTAAAAGGTGGGTAGGTTTTATTATTATATGGTTTATGGACCCATTTTATTATTATATATGGTTTATTGCAGGCATTTATTGGATGTTTATGAATTTCCAAGTAATCAATGAATTCATAACAAAACTTTCTTTTTTGGGGGTCTAGTTGGAATGGGGTGGCTTGCTTTTATAGTTGGGACTAATTGGAGATAAAATGTGGTCTCTTCTTTTGTATTTATATTGTATAGTTTTGTTTGAAAAATATATCGTTATAAATGCATTTTATACTATTTCAGGTTAAAAAAATTTTACCAATTATATTTTTCTTTTAATTTTACTTAAAATTAAGAGTGGGCGTTTCTTTATTTCCATTTTTCCATGTTAAATTTAAGGCATATAATTGCATATTTTGACAAATAAATGCATATTGTTGCATATTTCAAAGAAAAACTATGCATATATATGCGCATATTTTAACTGAAATGACGTGCATATATTCCGCCCTTCACTCATCACTATTGGCCGTATTCTCTATAAGTATATACTTGAAACCTCCTGTCGACTCAGAGGGAAGCACTTTTGAGTGGAAATAACACAACCATCACAACATCTTGAGATCCTTCCAGTTAAACTGGTGGCCCATAAAGAAGACACGAAGATTCAGTTCAAGTGCCTGGGCTGTTGAGCACAACCCAAACGTATGGATAAATGAATGAATTATCAGATAATTTGATTTATATTAAAAAAAATACAATTTAGTCGTTCTGTAAATAATTTCCAGGTTTTTCTCGATTCCATTTTTGTTATGAAATGCTTTTCCTCTGCTGTAATACATCCGATCCAAAGATATGGACGACGGTCGTTCTTAATGGCCCACCCGGTATATTAAAACAGTCCCTCCCTTAGTTAGTAAAAAAAAACAATAACCGCCGGAAATATAAAAGATTATACCAGGATGCATTAACTTTTAGATGGTTCCCAATCAAATTGAAATTTACGAGACTAGCTGAATTTTGCGGCCCATTTATGTTTGAATACGAAATTGATGGAATCGTAAAGTCTACCTACACGTAGATATACGTTGGAAGATATACGATGGAATATAATTTACGCGACTACAGTACATAATTGGTTCATATTTTTTCTTTTCTTTTTAGTCAAAAAACATTTTTGACAGCTGCTCTAATAAATACAGTAAAAATTAAAGATTTTGATGAATTATTATTCAAATTGGACTCTCATCGACAAATGGAAATATTTAATGTCGATTAATTTCGATTATATGTATTATATTATATTATTATATTATATGTATAATTAAATAACAGAGCTCATTATATTTCCAAGAAACTGGAAAATCTGATAGCATTGTAAATAGCGATATTGTTCAACAAGCGTAATATTTGCCACAACGAGCGCTAGCCAGTATTGCAAATTAAGTGATTACAATGGTACTATTAAAGTGGATTCAAATGGTGTTAGAAGTATTGTTACTATGAAGTATTCTCCCAGAAAATTGACTTACTTTGAATAACTGTGTCCTTAATAATTTTGTTTCCAATGTTCATAAATCTTTAAATACTATTGAATTGAAATAATGGGGTAATTGTCAGTTTAAATAATGACATAATCACATAGTTGTCAGTTTTGACAGTACCTAATTAATAAATTATTCTTTGAAACTCAAATAGTTATGTAAAGTTTTTACATAACTACTTTTCATAACTGATATATCGTCGGGTTACTGCAAGAACCAGATAGTCACATATTCTACTTTCCGAGTTTTTGGCGCTTTAAACTTAAAAATGATATGAAAAATCAGTTTATAGGAATGGAGAACATTTTATTGCACATTACGTTGTTAATAAACTTCATTATTATGAACAGAGCTAAAGTTATAGAAAAAACTGGATATAATTTTTTCTATAAACAAAAAACAACACATCTCATTTTGGTTGTCAAAATTCAGACATATAAAGTATTTGAGCTCATTCGGTCAATCCATCCTCTGGATCAGTATCTTCTTCTGCTGGTTCTGGAACTAAATCTTTTGCGTCTTTTGATGTGGGCATTGATTTATAGTAGAAATGGAAGTCTTTGGGAATCACTTCACTTTTACAAAGCTTCAACAAGTCTGCTTTTTCCGAGATCGTAATAGGTGTGGGATTATTGTATGCTCTGGAAGGTTTAAAGCTGCTCAAATTGGGAGGGCGGCCTTTACCTAGTACACTAATTTCCATGTATTTTGATGTATGGTCGTATCGATATTGAAGAACCCAGGGTTTACTTTTAAGGTACCTAAAACACTTGACTTTCAACCAGTTGATTTTTTCGCCAGAGGTGTTTTTAAGTTTGTTTTTCATTATTAGTTGTGATAATTATTTTTCTAGGTCAATAAAATCACCAAATTTTAATTCAACAACATTGTAGGGTTTTTAATTTGATCTAGATGTCCTAGCCATACAAAATATCGTCATCCAGTCGTGGATGGTGTAAACTGGTACATGTTTTTTCGCCTTTTCAATTGAGCTATGCATACTATCAACTTCCATGTAACTGTGACCACTTTCCAAAAACTTTTGCTCTATGACATTCACATTAGGGTTTATTTGAAAGGGATAAAGCAAGAGTGCACTGATGTTTTGTCACTGCCATCTACAATAAATAACGATAACACAATTCATTTGCTATTAAACTATCAATTATAAGAAAATACCTGTACAGTTTTCTTGGTTGAGAACCATTTTAACCATGGCTGCTCCTCTGGACATAGTTATGCACAATTTTTTCACTATTCGAGCTAATAAACATACGAGAAAACGGCAAAATAGCGCGAGAGTGTGCAACAAGTTGTAAACAAACTTATAGGTTATGTCTTTGAACTATACTGCCAGAACGAGATAAATACTGAAATTTTGAGTCAAGTACATACACCTGTTACCGAAAAAATATAAACGCTACAGCAAAAATAAGTTAAATGCCAAATATCTAAATGAAACGGTAGTAATAATATTGCTTTGTAAAACATTATTACAGCGTAAACAAGATAAATGGCAGTTAGCTTGTTTTAACCGGGGAATATTCATATCGGTGGCAGAATTGAACAGCTTAAAGGAGATAAGTGCCTTATAACTTCTTTGTGCAGTTGAAGATATATTGAATAATATAAAACAAAATGAGGTACCAAACAACATAAGTACACATATCTGCTTTGTGCTGGCTAAATTTTTGACCAATGGATTTATATTATTTTTGCAAACTCGTAACATTATTAATGCTTGTAAGAAATGTATCTCGTTCTCGCAGTATGAGTAGGTGCAATTTTTAGACCAAGAGATGCATTTAACTGAGGAGATTAAAAAAGTGTAGTTATCTTGTTTTTGCAGTAACCCGACGATATGAAGGTTATGCAAAATGTGACGTTACCTAACGTCAAGCAGTGACATAAAGTGTCGCATTTGACAGCGGAATTAGATAAAGTACTGGGTGTCTCATTATATTCTGACTGTTTTTAAGAGCTTATATCTTCGAAACGGTTCTAGATAATGAGATGCGGTTTTCACAGTTAGGTTTAAAATTACCGTAAGTTTTGTTATGACACATTTATATAAATAGCCTTCATTCGGTTTACCCGCTAGAAATGTGGCGTATTTTCAGAATACAGTAGAAGTAATTTTTAAATGGGACACCCTGTATATTCAGCAATTTCTCATTAATAACGGTACCCTGAAGTCTAAAATTGGTGCTCAGAAAGCGAAGTTAGATAACTTTAACTGGGATACTGTAATGATTCAGATATCTTATAATAATCAAGGAGGCGTTAATATGTTACATCACAAAAATATTGCGATCATTAACAGAACGTCACGTTGTGTTTTATATTCAATAAAATTGAAGTGTTTAATCTCTCAAAATGCAGTATACAGCACAAGAAAAATCTCAAACAATATTTTTATATTCCCAAACTCAATCCTATGTTCAAACTAGAAGACGATCGGGATCGGGACCATGATAAAAGAGTGTTCACGTGTGAAACTTTAACAGATTTGTATTTGTACAGAGCAAATCCAAATTTTAGAATTATTATGTCTGATGAGGCTGCGTTCCATATAAATGGACGAGTAAATAAACATAACTGTAGAATTTGGGGATTAGAAAATCCTAGAGAATTTCGTCAACATGAAAGAGATTCCCCTAAAGTTGATGTTTGGTGTGCAGTGCCCCGTGAAAAATTATATGGGCCTTTTCTTTCGCAGAAAAAACAGCTCGTGGTAATAATTATACCGATATGTTGGAAAACTTTTTTTATCCCCAGTTAGAACAAGATGGTATTTTAAACCAAAATGTTTACTTTCAACAAGACGGGGCTCCACCCCATTATTCCAACATAGCAAGAGAATCTGTTAACCAACAATTTGGAAATAATTGGATTGGTAGGAGTGGTCCAATAGAATGGGCTCCAAATTCTCCAGACCTGACTGGTCTACTGGTCTACAACCCGATGCCTGCTCTGTTCTACCAATTATAAAAGCCTCAACTGTACTCAGAGGTGTTTCGAGTAAAATGGCTAAACGTGTTTTACTCTCTGCCACTCTGGATATTATTGTTCCCTATGATGTCAAATTATGATATGATTTAAAAAAGACTCAAAAAGTTTAAAGTCTATTAATTTTTTCATAAAATGGCTTCCTTCAATATTTTTATGTAGATAAGGTCTTTTTACTAAGTGTTTCTTTGCTTATTTACCGAAAATTCTCCTTTAAAATGCCTTATATAAACATATAATTTGTTTAATTTTCAGTGTATTTTTACATTAGCTTGTTGAAAACATTATTTCAAGAATTGGAATTGAACATAAATTATGAAAGGTGTAAAATATTCAAATCAATAAACCAAACATATTAAGCGCTTTCGATTATTTACTTTTGGCTGCTAGTAGCAGCTCGTAGTGACTGAATTCCGTTCGTTTATTATCGGGCGTGACGCCTAGTCTTACCTTCCCCTTGCCCCTCAAGCACATACCGAAAAGTATGAGCTTCAAGCCACGGACATCAAATATTTTAACGTTTGTCCGGTTTGACGTTTATTTAAAGGTTAAGATTGTGCCGATTACGATTTAATACGATTTAAACCTTACTAGAAATATCCAAATATGCAAAATTTTATTATCAAAAACATTATAATTGAAAACTGTTCTTCTAACAACACAGGAAATTTATTGGCATTGGCATGTCAGGTGGTTTTGAGGATCCTAAAAAATCGTGTTCGATTTGCTCAAAAGTCGTGACGACTGAAGCGTCACGCACAAATGCTTGACGCCCAAATAAACGAAAGCAACAATTGTAATAAAACGCATTTTATTACAATTTAAAGAGAAAACATAACATTCTGTGATAAATCGGAATAAAGTACTCAGTCTTCAATGGAACTATTTAAATCTGGAACATCATTAACAGGTATGTCACGCCAAAACTGCTTTCTATTCTCAGGCATGAGAGGTAGTAATTTGGTAAGAATCCCATTCTTTTTATCTTGGTCTATTCCTCGATACGATATTCTTGAAGGTGGAATTTGGATTCCCTCTTTGTATGCTTCA
This sequence comes from Galerucella tenella, assembly GCA_910591685.1. Lineage (NCBI taxonomy): Eukaryota > Metazoa > Arthropoda > Insecta > Coleoptera > Chrysomelidae > Galerucella > Galerucella tenella. Next base: position 2,783 of record CAJUYH010007805.1, on the reverse strand, counting down.
TTCGCGCCATTCGAAGAAATCCCTTGGCTCCATGCTCTTCACATCTACTTTTCTTAAGCTGCACTCTCTAATTGCTTCTCTAAGATCCGAAAAATCGTACAATTTTCCCCTTCTCTTCATTGATAGTTCTACCTGATGGTGAAAGCTATCTGCGGACATGAAGGTATGTCCAGATTCAAAGAAGTTAATGTCTTCAGTGATACTTTGTCACTGTTGACAATGAATATAAGAAAATAAAACAACGCCCAGTTCTTATTTTTAGCTGAACAATTGTCGAGCCATAGACAAATATTTTCAAAATCGCGATAATTGAGAAAAAAGCATAGAACGTACTGATAATGTCCTCCTTTGATCGTCCGGAAATTCCTTCGTGCCAGATAACTCCCAGTGGTTTCATCCCATGCTGTCCTTCTCCTGCCAGAGGCACAAAGCTTTCATTAAAAGCCACTATCCTTTTGGTAAAGCAAACTGACTTGAAGGTGTCTATCCTAGGAAGCATAATGACTTTTTGCAAGTCAACAGAGAAAAAACTGTGTTGTTATCTGGACTTTCCACTCTCTTTACGTCTCTTCTGTAGCGCTCTCGAGCCCTATTTATATGTGCATTCCACAGAGTACAATTGTCACAGTCTGGATCCAAGGCATCTTTCTTGTGGTCTGGATCATGTTGAGAAAAATGTTCACATTGTTCGCACTCCTCATGACCTAACTTTGCGAAGGAAGACTGCCCCATCTATCAAAATTAATGAAGTTGAGATCTTCTTGATTTGTATTGCTATATAAGGCGTTTTTTCTTTGTGAGTGGAATGATTTTGTATATGGGGCTTTTTTAAATGCAGATTCAATTGAACTGGATATGGTTTTGAGGCATTTTTGCATACATTAATTAATATAAAACATGTCCCTGAACCTGAAAATGGCACTAACTCAAAACCGGCTGAAATTGTAGTTGAGGCTTTTTTTGTTGGTAGGGCAGTGTTACAATTGAAGAATTAAAAAATAACATACGACAGGTAATGGAAAATATTCCTTTTGAAATGCTGACAGCAGCATTCGACAACTTAATGGTTCGATTCCACAAATGTATAGACCAAGAAGGAAGACACATCGAACATTTGTTTTAGAGTGTCCTAAAACATGTTCTTATATGTTTTTTACTGTTCACTTCTAGTTACTAGCTGATAAAGTTTTTGTTTATGACAATTTGAACTTTATACCTGAATCATTACAGTATCCCAGTTAAGGTTATCTAACTTCGCTTTCTGTGCACCGATTTTAAACTTTAAGGTACTGTTATAAAGTAAAAATATGCGTCTTTGAAGGAATTGCTAAATATACAGGGTGTCCCATTTAAAAAATTACATCTACTGTTTTTTGAAAATACGCCACTTTTCTAGCGGGTAAACCGGAAGAGGGCCATTTATATAAATGTGTCACAACTAAACTTACGGTAATTTTAAAACTAACTGTGAAAACCGCATCTTATTATCTAGAACCGTTTCGAAGATATAAGCTCTTACATAACTTAACTTTTTATACTAAAATATTAGTGAAAACAACCCCCTTACTACCCTACCCCCCTAATTAAAATTGTTCTTCATTCTGCTGTGATTGTCTTTATTCAGGGTGTTTTCAAATGATACAACGTTAGCATGTATATGTTACCTTTCCCCTCCCATTTTTTACGCCACTGGCATTTGAAGCTATATTTATTTTGTATTCCTCAATGGTTTTCACGTGAAAAATGCATAACTTTTACATATCCAAAACTTTTTAGCTTTCAACATATTTAATGTTAAATATGTTGATAACTACAAGTTTTTGGATATGTAAAGATCGAGGTAAAGATTATATTTATGCGTGTTCACGTGAAAACCATGGAGGAATAAAAAATCAAATAAAAATAGCCTCAAATGCCAGTGGCGTAAAAAATGGGAGGGGAAGGTAACATGTTCTTCCAAATGTACACCACTGGATCAATAATTGAAACATATTTTTCCATCAAAATATGACCCTTTGCATTTAAAAACAACCTGCCAAATGTCAAATCAATTTATTCGTCCATTTTAAAGTTATCAACTTAAAGTATTTAAATTTCCAAAACTCCAGCACCCTGTACTTCGAAAAGTAAATAGGCTGTACCCATCAATCCTTCTATAATATATCATTTTGTCCTATTTTACGAGAGGTATCTACATTTAAACGTTGTAAGTGGCATTTGAAAACACCCTGTATATAATATTATCAATATATCCAAAAAGTTTGGCCAATTCAAAATGCCTAATTTTAGAAAAAATAAAGTTTAAGGAAAAAAGGATTTTTCGAAAATACGAGATACGAAAAAAATTATAGAGTACCAAATTGTAGCTTTTTTAATGACTAAAATTTGACAAAACATATAAAAAAAATATAAATAAAAATATAAAGATGACATACGTAAAAAAATTGAGAGAAAACATATAATTTTATATTTATAGGTGGCCCTAACAAACTTCACGGTATTGCTTTGCTAGTCTTAATGAAGACAAACAGGAAGCCGGTGTTCTTTTTAATTAGGGTGCCGAATCTTCCATGGGATTAAATGAAAAAGTACACACCAGTAATACATTCCACCCTACGTGTCTACATTTTAAGTAACACACTAAAAAATGTTAATTAATCTACAAAAAATTCTTAAAGCGATTCACCTTGTATATAAACAGCTATAAATTATTTTTAATTGTCACTGTCCAAGTTATTGATTTTTATTTCACAACTAAAAGGCACTAAATAACCTTTTTTTTT
>CAJUYH010007804.1:0-16721 GCA_910591685.1 Galerucella tenella | reverse complement strand
GTGTGTGTGTGTGTGTGTGTATGTACAATTATGGAACAGTGCACTGGAAGCCTCGTGCCGAGCCCGAATCATTTGCTCTCTGTTTAGTTCTCTGGTACTCTTCATTGCTGTGCGATATCCTGATGATGTCGACGATGTAACACGATGGATACTGGACGTTGAGTAGTGCTAATACTTTGATATCCATGGGATAAAGATGAGATATTGAAGACTAACGAGTGTGTACGTCGTTTTTTCTTCTTTTTTTGCGTTTTCTCCCACTCTCACTTTTTATTATCGACTTTCAGGAGTCGTCGAGAATTTAATGCGCAAAACTTCGGAATCTCCTATTGAACGAGCTAATGATTTTACTTTGAAATTCAAATTAATTATGTATAACAAGTTTCAGTATAATATCTTTACATTTGAGCATGTAGTGATAAGAAAGTATGGGTTTCGTGCGATTTTTTGCAGGATAAAATGAGGCATGTATTTGTATTGGTTTACAACACTAAATGAATGAACAAACAAATGAAATGAATATTAATATTCACTGAAACGTCACCTCGAATAATACAAAAAGGAATTAATTTATATAAAGGTAATGGACCTAAGAAAGGTATTTTTCGAAAAATGACTCGACCAGAAAAATAAAAAATTTATATGCAGTTAATTGTTAGTAAATTGGTGAAAAATTGTTATACCAAATATCTGCTTTCATGATATAATGTTTTGTACGTCTATGCACTGATGAAATTTTTACATTTCCTTTATACAATGAATGAATAAAAAAATATATTAAATGAAAGAATTAATTCGTTTACAGATAGAAAAATGTGATAAATAAATCAGTGAAAATGACTAATAATAAAGCTTATTTATTTTTCAATGAATAAATTAGTTATATGGATAAATAAATGGATATATAAACAAATAAATGCACTGAAAAAATGCACAAATGAATAATTTTTTGTGATATAGTATATCTACAGTGTGTTATATTTATCAACGTGCAGCAGACAAGTATTGATTGATAAAATAAAATGGATGCCGTGATCGTTCAGTTAACGCAAAAATTCAACTCGTGAATACTTGTTTATTTGGATGGAGTATTTTTCAAGGTTAAGAAAATTTATATTCATATTATTCCAATAATTTACACAAAGAACTAACACTAAGTGATGAAAAGTTCTGAACGAGTTTACTTGCCTAAATTTTTTTATTATTACTATAGATATTTTTATACAATTTCAATATCTTTTATACTGAATAAGTGTTCAAATCAGAGTTGTAGAGTAAGAATAAAAAATAATGCTCTGCATACAATGTTTACATAATAATATAATCTACCAATAACAAATAAATAAATTCGAATTGCGAAATGTCACTTTTGGAGGTGACTATATAATATAAAAAGATTTGGTGTGTATTGAAATTGAAGTAGATACACATACAGGTGTAAATCTCGTATATATTCTATTGTAAGAATTAACTTATATATAATCGTCATTGGAGGCTCGTTGGTAAAATGCTCGGGAGAAAGCAGCTGGATTTTGTTTACTGCAGAAGAAAAACCCTCGTCGCCAAAGGAAGAAAAGGACGAGTACGATTGGAATAATGAGTAATATCCCGATTAGTAGGCCAACGAGAATTGCAGCATCACGTTCAGGACGCGCTCCATAGCGATCCAAACAACGCAATTTTCTATGTCCTAATGATGACATATTCTTTCCTGCATGCTCAGGTGGTCCTGAACAGAACATCTTATTTACATCATCACCCATCAGTATTTTTCCATATGTTGGCAATAGTGTTCCCACCTATGCAAAAAAAAATATAAACATTGGATATTTTCTATTTCTATACGAACTTAATTACATTGTTCAATATTTTTTTAAACGAAATTTATTTACCAAATATTGATTATCACAGTCGCAGGACCATTCGTTACCACTAAGATCTAATTTCTCCAGTTTATTCCAGTGTTCAATTAGGCTTTGAGGTAAATATTTCAAGCCGTTATTTGATATATCCAATGTTTTGAGTGGTGGCCAAGTTGGACCATGAATATCCTGTTAAGGCAGACATTTGATTTAATATATTGATCAATTATATGATTTTTAATCGACAAACTATCCATTTTTTCTCTTCATCTCAAACGAATATCAAAAATAATTTACATTTTGTTTTATTTAATATAACCAAATATAACAATCAAATGTGATAAGTTCAATAATACAACCCGCCAAACTTTTCTTCGGATACTCTTCTGATTATAAAAAAATAATATGTAATTATAAAAATAATGATTTAAATAATACCACTGATTTCATGCCACTATTATCTGACTATTCAATAGTTTGATCAAACCGAAAAATAGTGAAAAAATCTTCAATATTCTCTATCAAAGTGTCAATTCCCCTTGATTTACTATAGTGAATTCAAATCTCATAGAATTTACAACAGTACAATGGATTATATGCGTATTTTTTCATGGGATTATATTCATAATTGCCCGTTTAACAAATGTATATATGATTTAAGCAGAAACAAATGTAGAATTATAAGCTTGGCAGATATAACATCTGATCAGATAGAGGCAAAAAAAAAGGTTTATCATTCTTTTCCGCAGTAAAAGTTGACGCATAGTCGATAATCAATTCTCTAAAAGAATCCCACGATAATAATAATAACAATAATTGTGATGTGGATTTGTGATATACTTACATGCAGAATAATGGCATCCTCATCGATATCATCTAATCGTGAACAGTCGCTCAACGTAAGTATCTCAAGTGATGTTAAATGTGAAAATGTACCGGCACCAATTCGTATCAAATATGGCAATGAGGACACGCTAAGTTCCTTCAACATTGGCAACTTTGGAAATGCATTGGCATAATTAAAACTTTCAAACGTATTCTCATCCAGATTCAAATATTCCAGAGCTATGGCTTCCGTCAAAGCACTGGGAATTATTGTCAATCCATTGCCATTCAGATATAATTTCTTCAAGTTCAATCTATGAAATAAAATTAAAATGTCAATAATAATAAATCATTGACGTGTTTCAATAATATTGATTATTGATTGATAAATTATACTTACTTGTGAACGTGAAACAGATGATCTGGCAGAGTTTGAAGATTGCAATACTCGAGACCAAGTTCTCTGAGATAGTAGAGATTACTCAGGGCTATAATAGTACTGTGATCGATAATATCTAAAGGATTACCGCTAAGAATTAACACTTCGACATCCGGTACGTGTGCAAAAATGTCAGCATTTAATGTATGAAGATTGTTGTGGCCAAGATTTAATACCCGTAATTTTGGTAATGGTTCCCATTGATTTGGATTAAATCTGCCCTGGAATTAAAGAATATAAAGGAAAAACAAATTGTTCGACTGTTGTATATAAAATGATATATGAAAACTTTGATTCGATATACTATATCTTACTTCGAAAACTGATGGCCGAAACATGGCTGACGTAAGATGGTTGTGACTGAGATCGAGCTCAGTAAGATTTCGAATTTGTTCAAATACTTTATCGTCAATTCTGGAAATTCTATTAAAGCGTAAAATTAATTTGTTGATGGTGACATTGGGAAATGGTTTGAGATGAACAATAGCATTTTCCTCGAAGGTTACAAAATTCGTAGACGCTGTAGTGGTAGGCCATGATCCATTTTCAAAATGATGAATTAATTGTCGACCGGTACAATTTATCATACCAACTGCGGAACAAAAATTAATTTTACAATTCATCAATGTCATTTTATAAATTATTTTATATTTTTTCATTATATAATATACATACTTGTACATTCACACGCATCACAAATGTTTGGAGTACCGGAATTTTTAATAGTCCCAGGTGGAATATAAATTGTCACTGTGATATTTGAATTTTCTGGATTGTTTGTAACTTCAGTGTCACAGCGAGCGACCACAATAATAATTGCAATGAAGACCGAACGGTGCATATTTGATTTTTCTTCTCGATACGTGTCTTCTCGTACATTCGTTAATACAGAATACATCCAGTTTTATTATCAAATAATCGCGTTCCCGCAGATAACACGCAAGATATGACGATAAGATACTACGCAGGTTATAGTACATTACTCATCGTGCGCGTGCAAGTCCAATGAGTCGTATACCCGCCTTTCTTTCTGTTTATATAACACACACGTGAGTGCACTCATTGTGCGCTAATTCTATTATTGCAAGAAGAAATTTCACAGTGACAAATATCTTGTATCCTTATGTGAAAATACATATATTCCAGGTATTATAATGTATTAAACAATATATATATATAAATATATATATATACATATGATACATATGGTGTGTCAGAATTATAAGTATAGCGTTTCAAATAATAGCAATTCGCATAACTCTGACATGGAGTACATTACACACAAAAAATTAATTCAAAAATAGTATTTCAATTAATATTACTATGTTGGCAGTAATTTTCATTGTATACATATTATTTTTCATCAATATCCGAGTATGGTTTTCCATTACTATCTGGCAATTTTTACTGTGAAAATTCTGTTCATGTATATATAAGTGCAATGCTGCCAATCGAAACCCAAGAAATTATAATGTCGTAAAAATATTCATTTTAACGTCTTATATATGTCGCAGTTAAATAACGAACTATGAAATTTGATCAAATCCCTAGATAGATATTCAATGGACGTATCTTTTATATTAGAGATTTGATGAAATTCCACATTTCGGTATTTCACTGCGACATATAAATACATATACATATTAGGGTGTTTCAGAAAAAAAAAAAAAAATACCGATTTTTTAACGGTCCATACTGTTAATTGTTAGTTTAGGTTCAAAAAATAATTGAGCCATAAAAAAACATAGACAAATTTCAATATTTATTCGCTATTTATTGTTGAATATAAATTAAATTTTTAATCTAAACTGCACAATTTATTTCTCAAAATATTGCGCCAATACAAACAGAGATATTTTTTCTGATCACTTGTATGTTTGTCATCCACTGTCATACAATCAATCTTCAACTACAATCCTTCTTTCAATTTTATCAGGAAATGTAGAAAAAAGTTAATTCTATTCATTGACCATTAAGGAATTACATGTATTTGTGCTGGGTCAAAAAATCCATTTTTTTTATTATTAAATATTTATAAAGTATAGACTTTTGAGAATATTCCATAAAATTTCATGAAAATCGGAGTACTAGAACTGAAGTTATCGCAATTTATAGCGGCGCTACCTCTCTAACGTTTGAAGCAAGTTTCGGCCTTTCAACGTATTCATCTCGGAATGGTATTTTTCAAAAAAACTCTTTTGCCATCAGCACAATTTCTCAAAAACCAATTTATTGAACGGTGTGTTTTTATTTATAATAGTCACTACATGAATGAAGGAATTTTTATTTAAATGAAAATTTCTATTTTTTTCGATCGGAAAAGTCCATTTTTGTACGCAACAAAATCGATTTTTTGTTTTTTTTGAAAATCCTTGTCATTTGTGTAAAATTTTTTTTTTTTAAAACCCTTCGTTCACGAATCGGGTAATACAATATACCAATATGATGAATTTTTTCATAAGCACATCGGAACATATACTATTCAATGCTTCATAGTTCCTTCCAATAAAATTATTATTATTTACCTAAGAAAAATAAAAAAAAAAAAAAAAAAACCATTAACTTTCTGAATCACAAATATTTGTAACCCCTTAAGATTTTGTGGGGTCTAGAAAGTTGATTAGAGAGGAGTTAGACAATAATCTAGCGTTAGATTACAAAAATTAGCATGAAAATAATTAAAAATTGCTTTAGGTTGTAATTTTTTATTTGGTCAGTTTAGATTTAATATTCAATTTATATTTGATAATAAATAGCGAATAAATATTGAAATTTGTATTTATTTTTTCATGTTTTTAATTCAAAAAACCGATTGGGACCGATCTTGGACTCTACTCACAATCCTCAACTTTTGACACAATCAAGTTTTTTTTATCTAAAGTGGCTATTGAAGGTATGGCCCGTTGATAAGCCGAAAATTTTTTTTTTTGACCACTCTGATATCCATAAATACTTCTAAAACAGTGTGAAAAATTCTGTGGAGCATGAGAAGAACTTTTCAAAATTCTAATATAACATTGAAATATAGCAATAATAATTTTGCCGACAAATTTGTAGACTTTTTTTGATAAATATTCCCGTTCGGAATATCATAAATAATCTAATCGAAAAAGACTTTCATGAGCTAAATCAAATCCTTTATTAACCATTAATGGAGAATCTTGTTAAATCAAGTATTCACTACAACCAAATATACAGAATTCGAATATATTCACAATATGTGTGAAGTAATGTCCGATAAAGGAGGTTAAAGTGATATGAAATCTCGACCAAATAATCAGTATAAAAATTGGTTCGAATGAATAAAATAAATCTTCAAAGTATGTTGATATTCCATTTGTCTTTAGAGTACGACACCCAAATATTTTAGTAACGTAAAATTATTCACCAGGAGGATTGATAAAATATGTAATAAATTAAAATTATTCTCGAATCACTTTAACGTCTCTTTTACTAGAATGCAACATATTTATTTTTCAACTTGTGCTACACTCTTGAAATCGAGGACGTCTATTTAATTCACAATCAGCGAGCATCCTTTCAGTATAAATTCAGACAGATGAAAGCTATTTGCAATAAACAAATTGTACATATACAGTATGTTTTCATATTTTATAAGCATTAACACATTAATAATTCTGAGAAAATGGACAGTTATAATAATTGTCCTTGTTTTTGTTATTATTTTCAATAATAATAAGAAAAAAAATGGAAACCATATTATTATTCTGTCGATATGTTTGAAAAATATTTCGCGATCCCGCGCTGGGATACTGTCGTGCCGCTAGTCGATAAGCGCGCGACCATATTGATTCACCCAATTTAAGTGAAAATTTGTGCCGGCGCCACTTACCCGTGTGATACGAGTCGTATGGCGTTGCGCGGCTATTTGTATCCATATATACATATATACATGAGGACATTGAGCACAACGAGAAAAGTATTGAATCGATGACGTCACAAAAGACGAGACTGGAAGGAGAAGTGGCTCGACAGCGAGTGATATTGGGGGTCGGCGCGTTGAAAAATGTTGCAATTACATTAATTTATCGTCGGCGTAAATAGAGTCGAGTTGAGGTGAAGACGCGAACGTGATTCAGTTGCAGATCTCATGGCACACTTTGTGTTTATATCGCTTGTCCCCTTAACCCATTCGTTTTACACGTGGGACAAACGTTAAAAAGTATTTTTTTCTCCAACGTTAACAAATATATAAAACTACATATATATATATATATACACACATACATATATACGTATAGGTTTGTGTATAGACATAAAAAAGTGTTTCAAGAGAGTTCACAAGGGATTGGGTGTTTAAATATATATATTATTTTTTTTTTTCGTATGGAAAAGAATACAGAACATTTGTGAAAATAAAGACAATAAGAGAGAAAGAATTACACGAAAAACGAGATAAAAATTAACGACAAAAGGCGGCATTAGAAATACAAGTTGATATTGTGCATCATCAAATTGTGCGAATAAAAAAAAAGAGAAAAAGAGAAAAAGGTAAGAGTAAATGTAATTTATGTGTATATATAAATATATTTGATATTTTCTATCATATAAGTTAATAATAATAATAATAGTGGAGCAGGTGCCAAGTGTAAGACAAGGACAATCGGGTGCTGCTCGTATCGCTCATTTAAACATAACGAATTTGAGGTTAGGTTCAGGGGGGCTTTTTCGCGTGCGCCAATATTAACAAAAAATTGCATCTTGTCGCGCATTACTTTAGTATTCCCTGCATGACTTATTCACCTGTATATATACCCTTAATTCAATCATCTCATTTCGTTTGTTTATTCACGTGGTTTTATTTTCGTTATGATAATTGTTTCAATCATTTACCCTCATTCATATTTGTGTTTATTTTGGCATTCAATATATCATCATATACAAAATTAAAATGCGCGTGAACGCCCATTTTTCTATTTCTTTTGTTGCTCGTGCTTGGGTCTTGATAAAATTGTATTTAGATTAATTCGATCGATAATTTCTCCGCAATGTTGTGAACATTTGCCGAGTTGCGAAAGCAAAATAGATGGTATAATAAAAAAAAAAAAAAATATGAAAATATCACCCGGCTTAATGACGAGGCGTCAACGCACTCAATCCTTTTGACATTTGATCGCGTGTGCAGAGAGTGGCTTTGCAAAGAGATTGGAATTGAATTCTCAAATGCTACAATTACATGTCTATAAATGTAAGTGAGATAAAGTTGCAATAATCCTTTTGACATAACATTTTATTCCTGGAAAAAATAAAGGAGGGAAAAACAAATGGAAAAATAGAAGGGTAAAGTTGATTTTTGTTTTATTTATTTCGTTGAATATTAAACGAGTTTTTTTTACATTTATAGCGATTGAATTGCAATGATGAAATATGCAACAAACTCAACGCATATATTTTTATTTCTCTATGACGATCACATTTGTATATACATAAAAGTAAACAAATGAACATTGATTGTATTTATGATATGTATAACAATATATTCATAATATATTCATAGATTGTTTTACTCTATTGAAACTTTGATTTATCAATATTGAATTTAATCGAAAATATTTCATATATGTCCGATCAATTATTTCCTATCCGTGGCTTTATACTTTTATATATATATATGAAATTTAAGACGTAAAATATTCTATTGACATATATGTGCTAGTGGCGGCGTCGACAGCTGCAATTGCAAATATGAAAAATATAAAAGAAACATGATGCAGGAATAATATGAGCGACTTTGCCCGCGGATGAACCCCCGCAGTGATTCGCAATCGATAATGCAATTCGGGCCGGGTAAAATTGAGAGAGGACGTTTGCGCGACTCGTTGCGCATCTCGTTTTTTTATATACACACACACACACACACACATATATATATACACATATATAAAAATATATATGTGTATATTTGCCATTTAATTTTCATATATTTTACTGCTATGCATCAGTAATTCCGTGTGCCGAATGTATCAATGGAGCATTTAAATGCACTGAGATAAACATTGATAAAAGTTAGTTATTGAAAATGACATAATTAAGTGAATTTTTGTTGCAAACAAAATTTATCACGATAAAAATAATAGATGTTTGTTAAAACAATGTATTATCAGCTAAACAATTATCCGTCTGATCACGAATAGAAATTAATATCAATAAGTACAATGTACAAATTGTGATTATTAAACAATGATGTAAAGAACTAAATGAAACGTTTATAAAAAATGGCATACGTTTAAATATTATTATGAACATTTCTATGCTTTCAGTAACTTTTAACCGAAAAATTGTTTATAAATTGCGGAAAATTACTGTACACATTGTGAAAATTCATTGAAAAATATCGGATTACAATGTTTTACCTGTAATTTTGTAATGTTCATATACAATTTTTTAGTGTTGAATATATTATTATAATTGTTTCAGCTTTAAATTATTTCTCTCCATATACCAATTGTGTAAGTAAACTGTTTGTTCCATTCTCTTTGTTCAATTTAATTGAATTATTTCACTCAATCAACTCAGTAAACTCAGTAAATGCTGGTGTAAAGGATCGCAAGGAACTTAACCTAAACAAACGCTTAATGACAACGATACTGCGCATGATCGTGACAAATATACGAAAATATCAAGTTTGTATTGGCGTGTGATGCAAGTGTCGTTGATATATATATATATATATATTTATATAAAGGTTAAATGTATTAGTATATATAGTGACATGTGTATGTGTGTATTTCTCGGCATTTGTCCTCCATCGCCCATCGAAAAATGATTACTGTCCGGGCATGAAAGTGATCGCAGTTTCGTGACGCCAAGTGAGAATAAAAGAATTAAGGTGAATGTGCGTCGCGATATATAAAGAAATATATAGTATAAAAATGAGTGGAGATCTAATGCAGTGTGTAATGCCGCGTATTATATTGATATTATATTGACGTTCGTGTGACATATACAGAAAAATAAATAATAATATTCGGTGTAAAATAGCCTTGGGGTGAATTTATGTAGTCGGTGTTGAATATTTTAATGTCAATTTTATCACTCTTGACAATCGATCAAATATAAATTAACTATCACTTTTAAGTTATTAACTTAATTGCAATGATTTTTTGTCACATCAATTGTTTTCCACGACACAATTTGGTTTTTAAATTTTCTCTGGATTCAATATAACAATGTTGAATGTTTGTTTTACAACAAATTGTTTGCAGCACTAGGCCTTATTTATAGTTATATGCGTAAACATAAGCTAAGTTGAAAACTTAATGTTCATTGACACGCGAGCAATTGTTTCAATACATTGAAACAATATTTTAAGTGAAAGGTGGCGCGGTAGTTGGTAAGTATTTGGTGCTGTTTATGGTGGTTGCATTGGAATTCGGCCGGATAGCAGGGGCTGAAGGGAAAAAAGGAGAGGGTGAGTCAACACCGGGAAGTTGCATGAATCTGACAGATCGTAAACATTATTGTTCACCTTTCCAGCTGACTCGTATTTTATTTGTGTGTCCCTATATTTCACTGGTATATATATATATATATATTGGTTCACACATATAAATTTCCGCTCAAGATATAAACGTTGACCTCAATTATTATTTTTTTTAATTCATTCAATTAAGAAAAATCTAATTGAAAAATTATTATTCGTTTCTTTTTTCGGTACACGCTCATTTTTTTCGCTTGAAAATAATTATTAAGATAGTTTATGTAATTCAAGATAAAGACATATATAGGAGTGTGTGTGTGTGTATATATAAACAGGCGTACAATAATAATTGGGGAGTACTTATATATAATTTATTCTATCTTTAATAATTAATAAGATATAAGTGTTGGAATAAGGGATAAATGATATTTTATAACATTAACGGCACTGTATATATGAGGTAGAGTTGACTACTATGCTTCCACGTTACAACCGATATGTATCTATTATTCATTGCATGTTATGCTGCTTAATAATCGCACAGGTGTTTCTCCTCTCTCAACTCTCTACTAAACCATTACTTCGTTCTCATTATTAGTATTATATATATATATATATATATATATATATATATATATATATATATATATATGTATTTATGTATTCACTGGATTGGCAATCTCACTATATGTATAAATTTGTCCAACGTCATCGCGTGCATTGAAATTATATACAGAAACGTGTATATATATATATATATATGGGGTATTGCGCAGCCACTCAGTCACCCTTCATTCAAATCCTCAATTATAGATAGATGTATTCACGATCAAGACTTCACAGTAAATCTTAGTATGGTGCTTGAAGTGCTTTGATAAAAATATGCGAAGAATATAACGGCAATATTATATCAATGTTTTTTTTCTTATCGTGTGTATAAACAAGATTTCAAGCTAATTTACAACGTCGCTTACGAGAAAATGAAGTAACAAACAAATAAATGTGAGATGTAAATGATAAAAAATGAAAATAGTTATATCTATGTGAAGTGGATAAAAAAATTCATTCTGATATTGATAAATATTTCATAAAATGCCCGAAGAAATCCTCAACTATAATTTTATCGTATGGTTTGTCTTATGAATCATTGTTAAATACCGATTTCCGACGTGAGTTGTGAATAAAAATTTAACAAGTTAGAAGTTGAATTAGCTGCAGCAAAATCTTTAACTAATTGTGATGTAATGAAATTATCTAATAACTCAGTCAATAGATATTCATTTTTAATATTGCATTTAATATTATAATTTTATTTTGTACAGTTGTGGTATTGAATTTTTGTTTACATAGTATGGTTTTTTATCTTCTCATTGTATTTTTCATTAATATCCAACTATGGTTCACTTGATTTTTTTAACACAGTAACTTTTAATGTAAACTTTTCTCCTCGAATTTAGATTCAAATCGTATCGATGTGACGATAACTATTCTTTTTTCAAAATATTCTTATTATCTACACAGTTTTTCATTGAAGACACGTGCAATTTCAAAAAACCACATTAACCCAGCGCATCAAACAAAAATATAAAGTATATTTCGATGCGAAAAAAAATATATATTTCATTTAAAAAACTAAGAAAAAATTTTTTTTTTTTCATTTCAAATAATAAGAGTCAATTAGTACGAACTACCTTACATATATATATATATATATCCATATATAATCGCGTATGTCTGTTTGCCAAACGATAAAGTATAGGGATGAAAAAACTTTCGAATGAAAAATTCAACTTCTAAAGAAAAATAGAAAACGAAAAGTTTCTTCTTTTATACCATTATATTTCATTGTTGCCATTGAAATGATCCAGTGCTTTTTAGAGCGCATATTTTTCAATCTCTCTTCATCTCTTTGCTCTCACAGGGGTATGCTTGATACGTCCAGAGTATCATATCATATATATATATATATATCGAGTTGTTCCGGCAGCAGCTGTGTTAAAATGCCGCGGTCTTGAAGAATCCAAAAGCAATATTATGTGCAATAGTATGAGTATAGGGCTACGTGGGGTCTATAGATGAAGGTACTGGCCGGAAAAATGTGCGGGAGATGGAGGGAAAGTGAGGAAAGTTGAAGGTTGAAACGAAGAGAGAAATTGAACAAGAGGGGAAAACTAAACTCTTGCGTCGTCGCAAACTTTCATTCTTTGTGTATATCTACAATATTAATATATAGATATATATATATATGATGTTTATATACAGTGTGTGGATGAGAATACAAGTATGTATGTATGTATATAGAAGTAAAAGAAACTGGGCAAAGTGTGTCCTCGCCGTCAGCGATAATATTTTTAAATGAAACTCCAACTGGCATGCGACGCCACAACGATAAATATCGGCTTGGTTGTGGGAAAGATGTGCTCGGCAAGCGCCACTTGCGAATAATGGCGCCCGTGTCGTCGATCTACCACCTTCATGTCTATACTATATATATATATATTATATTCTTCCTTTTTTTTCACTGTCTCTTGTTTCCTCTCAGATTCTTCGCACCACGAGGGCCACTTCTGCCGCGATCGACTCTCACGTCTCATCTCCTCTTACCTCCCTTCTTATCCACAATACGGGTTTTTATAATGTTCTACATATCGTTGCTAGCTTGTACGCAGTTTTTTTTTACATGCAGATCAACATTGATAGAAATTTCGATACAAAACTTGGTTATAATTAATGTGTTATTGCTTTTTTTTTTTTTTTGTTTTTTTCATGTTATTGCATGAGGATTTATTATATATTTTTGCTATGAATACTTGACACTTTTATTTGTAAATATTGTACAATTGTAACTATTAAATATTTTATGTTTTATATTGTTATGGAAAAATGATATAATTCGCGAAAATTATTTTGATTATTCAAGTTATAGCTTTAAATTAAAATGATAAAATTGAGATGTAGGCGAAATGATTACGATATAATTTCCCATGAAATATGAATAAAATTGTGAAGCCGTTTTCAATATTGAATATCACAATAAAATATTGCAATAATGCAAGTTGAAAAAGATATAAATTTTTTGTCTTAATGGAGATAAATAATGAAATTCAATTTCGTGGATCGCTATATTTATTCATGACTTTACTGCATTCCAATTATTCTGCCCATGTGAAACACTGAACGTTAATTTGTTAAAAGAATTATAGTATATTTTTTACAGTCGAAAGACTTCCATCTCCTTAAGTGTTCAGTAAGAAAAATTAAATAAATTTAATTAAATCGCTGTTGGAATTATTGTTTGTCGGTTAATGTTTATATTGTATATTATTATAACGTATGAAAGCCGTGTGTGGAATAAAGTGCCGATCTTTTTCATATATATATATATATATAGGGATGGTGGGGTAATCGTCGTCGGGGCACGTTAATCGTCCTCTGTAACCACGTCGCGCGCCAAGCGTTTTATTAATGCGAAGTATGGCGCGTCGCGCGAGCTCCAACAACGCAAGTTTTCTGGTGCTCGGACCGATAAAGGAATAAAAATATAGATATAGATGCAGAAGCGAGCACTTTGCAGTCAAGTACTGTCGTCTGTGAAGAGATGACTCTTTTCTTCTCTTTAGTAACGTGCGTGACCTCACGTTCTATCAAACTTTGCACCAATAATTTAAGATATTATTTCAAACTTTACTTGAAAAAATATATTTTAATGATATTATAAGATTCATTCGAGTGTATACATATATATATATATATATATACAATGTACCGGGTGCACTAGATTTATTTGCGCTCACCCTTAAGAATTTGATGTCACATCAAAGGAGAACATGTGTTTTAGAGTTAAATTTTATCAATGATAAAAAATGTCAAACCATTAATTCAAATTAGATATATTGATAGTCAAATATTTAAGAGATTGGCAATTTTTTTTTCGGAATGTTGAGATCGATGATTTGAAATGTGAAATGAGAATTTTGGAATTTGAAATCCCTGTTATATATTTTCAAATTTTAATCCATGTATTGAAACAGCGATTTTCCATTTTTAAATTACAATTTTAGATATGGGATGAGTGATACAAAAATAATAGAAAAAAAAATATGCTGTGAAGAATTCATGGTGGATTATTTAGGTTTATGTCGCATTCTCCTTATTTTTATCTGATTGCTAAATACTGCTTAAATTTAATTACTTTTTGATTTAATGCCTTTTGTATTGCTGTATATCGAAAAATATCGAATTTAAATAACATCTTAATCGAATTCTTTATCTTATTATACAGAATGAATGTAATTTTCCTTCGATTGAGCAGCAAAACGGTTGTTTTGTTTTTAAGCCGCTGGATTTGTATTCGGAAAAAAAAAATAAAAATATTGAATATCGTTAATGCAATTTAGCTAATGAAAAATTTCAAAAATTCATCCATTATAATTAAAAAATATTGGTACGTGTTGATACGATATAGAAAATTTCGATCTCGCGCAATCATTGTAATTGAGGTTTTTGAAAAAAGAAATGACTGTTTATTTACCTTATTTCAATTAATTCAAATGTCATGAAAAAAAAAACAATATTTGCTCATTTCACAAGTTTAATTGATAAGAACAATGGAAAAAGACAGAAATGAATAAAAACAAAATAGGAACAATATGGCGCTGTAATTTTGGTTTTCGATATATATTGCCATGAATTTGGATAAGTGGCCCTCGATTATCTATAGATGAATCTGATCTTAAGTGCGTTCTTTTCTTCTATATACAAAATAGGAGAAGGAGCAAAAAAAGTTATTTTCATATATATAGTTGAAATTTAACTGAGAACGGTACAAAAAAATAAATAAAATGAAAAATAAAGAAAGCGATCGAAAGCTGAAATAAACCCAATCATCCCTGGCATATAAACAGATAATGGCTGCAATCACCAAAGCTTTTGAAATGTTAATGAAACACAAAGCGCCGAGGGAACGATTAAGTAAATCGTGCGCCGTTCCGCTTCGTTTCTATTCAGCCACGATTATGCATAGAAAAAAATATGTAAAAAATATATACACACACACACACACACACACACCTACGGTATCCTACGTTCACACAAAAACATATATGTCACTATAGGCATGCATAAATAAACATAAAATTACGTACTTGAACATAAACAATGCGGCAAAACTGGTTTAAATACATAATACTTTATATATCATAGAAAAATAAAAATAAAATTGTGATAATTATCGACACTTGTTTCACCATTTTATTAGACATTACGATAATAACAAATACAGACAAGAAAGTGATTAATAGGTAGATGTCACTTAGGAAATAATTTAATTGATATTTTATCTTGACAAAAAAAATAAAAAAGCATTTGAAATGATCTTGCTACTTCGCAAAACACACACACACACACACACGCACTGTCAGCATGCCGCAGCGTCTCATTTATTCATGTTGAATTGCGCGTGCGGATACACAATCCCTTGTGGCGAAGATATAGAAAGAGTCTGTGTGAGTAAGAAAGAGTGAGCGAAAAACATAGAACGATAGTTAATAAAGAAGAGTGAGAAGGATAGTAGCGGTGAGTACTCTCTGGGGTTTTGGAAATTCAAAGGCAAAGGGAAAACGCGCGAGAACGGGGTGTATCTGTGCATATATATATATGTGTGTTTGTGTGTGTGTGTATAGGAAGAGAAGGCGTAACGTGCCACATCGCCAGCCAGCAGTGAGAGATAGATGTACAGCGAGGTAAATAGAGACAGTGAAAGGTAGAATAGAAGGCGACGATACGGCCCGCACTATAGTGGTCGTCGTCGGCAAAGGCCACGTCTAATGATGACATTTAAATGCAGTGGCGCTTGTTCGGTGCTTCGCGGTACGGTGATGCCCCCGCGTACATAACGTCCCAAGAGTTGAAGCCACTTTCACAATGAAAAAAATATATACCGTGGAAAAACCGGTGAAGCCATTGGTGTATAGATGTAGTATACATATGTATACGAAATGAAAAAGGCAAACCAACAGAATACATATATGTTTTTTTTTTCTTGTTGTTTTTATGTCCTCTCATATTTGATCTCGATGTGAATAAATGAATATGAAATTCATCAGAAAAATACTCTTGATACATATTACATGTACAATTTTTTTTTTTTTTTTTT
>CAJUYH010007803.1:0-14971 GCA_910591685.1 Galerucella tenella | reverse complement strand
AAGAAAAAGACAGAATCCTAGAAACGTAGTCCCTAATGAACCAATTCTAAGCGAAACTTCATTTTCAGTAGAAATTAATGACATGATCATCAATCAAGGTTGTATGCAGATGTCCCTGTCCTCCTATTGGATGAAACCAACCTAAAATCCACATCCAGAAATGGTCCAGCAGAACAGAACTAATCGTCTACACTGGAAAAGCGAACTGCATTAACTTATATTTTTCTGTTCCGCACTATGAATAACCGGACAGAGACTGAAATTGGAATTGTATTCAATGGTCTTAAGCCTGGATATCAAAAAATGCTTAACGTGGTTGTACATTTTGTTGGATTCAAACTAACATCAATAATTATTATTATTATTTGTCTTGAATCGAAAGTTGTGGATAATTTGCAGTTGCCCTATTGCGAACGTTCTGCTTACTATAAAATAAAATAAAAATGCAGGTGAAGGAAAAAAAACAAAGTGAGTTGATACGTTTTATATCCGATTAACTTGAAATTGTGTATTTTTGATGTGATAAATTCCCGGGCAAAATTCAATTTCAATTTCCAATATTTACTTACTTCATTCGAGAAAATGTTATCGGGGTGTCAATCATGTTTATGCATCATCACAAAATTGAGTCGAGTGAATAGGTTTAATTGAATTTTTCATTTACTGACCAAATAATATGGAAGTTCGGATACGCCCGGTTGAATTAACTTCACCTTCCATTCATTCAGTTTCCTTGTAAGATATGACGTCAAGAAGAAGGTAAATAACATGAATAACAAAAAAGCAACCATTTTCGGACAATGGCAAATGAAAATTATTGAGTTTTCCAACCGTCAGAATTCAACTAGTTTTTCATTGTTCTCGTATATTTTGGATGTCCATAGTAGCATATCATGTTGTGGAGTTTACTACGCAATGGTTCTGTGATTAAGAAATCACATCCCTATCTCGGGCAGTGAAATTCTCAAGCATTCCAGGCGGAAATACACAGTAATGCACCATGTCTACAAACAAACACCCAAAGGAGGCTTAGAGTCCAACTCTATACTCGAGACTGATTTAAATTTGACTACAAAAACTCTTTACCAACCACAACATGCTGGCTCCTGGTAACCATGGGAAGAGAGGATGTCAACTGTTCCTATACCAGTATTCGGTACGATATGAAGAATTGCAGCATGGGGGTTAATGTTAATGTTCGAAAAAATTCGAACAAAACATGAGAAGTATTGTAGTGCCCGAGCTGTTCGCTGACTAACGTAGTTTTAAACCTAAAGAGAAATGAGATTAAAAAAGTCATATTATCACTTACCGGTCACTGCACCCTAAGGACGCTCATGGATGAACCGGTTTGTTGGTTGTGTATGGAAGATGAGGAAATAGCCCTATAAGGATTAAAGCTGAGGTGCCGAGAACTTGAACTATGAACTGGGCATGGTACTAAACTAATCATAGAATCTACTGTCACTCCACTTAACCCAACCACTAGTTATTGCATCTCTTGAATTGAAAAATCTGCAGGTTATTTTCCCAAGAGAGTAGCTTCTATTTTGTCTCCATGCCTTTTCCGGTGTCTGAAACTCCTTAAATTCATGAAAATATTGCATGATTGGTACGATTTCTGCAAACTGTTGCTACAAAATGTTCACTGTATGTTCTATTCAAATATCGAAACGAATTATGCATATTTGATTTTAGACTTTTTTGTGGAAGCCTTCCTTGTCAAAATGAAAAACTCCATGTTTCATCGATTTATTGTCTACTTGGTTGCAACTGCTCTATATATTATTGAGCATATATGTATTCTTGTTATATCTAGGTTTGTTATTCGTTGGACTCTTTTATTTTGTTGCTAAACAAAACGTGCTTTGACTTCGCGGATATGATTTCTTTCGATGGCTTTGAAGTTTTAATGAATATAGTACATTGAGCATGGAAGTTTACATTCATGTGAATTTCGCTGGCTTCCAATATTTAAGCTGAAATAATGAGATACGAAATTCTAGTTTCAAATCACCAATCGATCATTTGTTATGCAATGAAATGCAGATTGAGATTTGAAAAAAAAAATAGAGTTTCTAACGGCGAGTTTTTGATTTGTCAAAAACAGTGGATGAATGATGAACAAATTGATGGAAGGATTTAAATAAGGAAGCCAGGAAGAAATATGGTTCATTAGGGTCAATTCTATAAGAAGTGGTTGCGAATTAGCGGCATGTCATTATATTTGACGAAGAAATGTTTGTTCCAATTTATACAGAGTTCGGCAAAAGTTCGGGACCGGACAAATATCTGAGAAAATATAAATTTTTTGGAAAATCTTTCTATACAACAAATTTCACTCCAACTTGAACTATAATTTGAGAATACTATGAAATATACAGAGTGTTCCAATAAAGTGTGGCGTATCAAAGTATTATTTTTTCTTATAGAACCCACGATATTTTATTGCATTTTCTGATTGCCCCTAAAAAATATAATACTCCTTCATAATGGTTCCCTATTCTTGAATACAGAGGCTTCCGAGTTATGCTGACTTTTTTAAAAATGTGAACATTTCGAAAAAAATTAATAACTCATTTATATAACAAACTCTTGCAAATTTTCTTTTACATATAAATAGTTGGACATTCGTTGAATGTATTCCACGATTAAGTACCAAAATATCTCTTAACAGGGTGTTCAGAATTTTCAGTTTCATTATTAGATCATTCAATGTGCAGTATCAGGCCCATTTCAAATGGAACAAACTAGATTTTAATGATTCATCATAATCAAAAAAGTGTCCTCTTTCGATTAGTATCAGGGTGTCCTATACCTAGGTATTATACTTTTCGTGCAATTTACAATTTTCCTAAATTTTATGCTAAATCGATTTTAAAACATCTGCAATTCCTTCTAAATTTGAACTAATGATCTTGGCATAGCTGTTGAAAGAAACTAAATAGCTCACGTTATAAGCCTCCAGAAAATATAGGGTTCTGCTATCCTACACCGAGTGGTTGAAGAGATATATAGCCACCCTCACAGAAAAATCACTATCCACTTGGAGACATTTTATGAAATAACAAATATTAAAAAAGTTTCAGACAATACGAATGTTATGTTGAAGATTGGCTTGATTATTATTACATAGACCATTAAAATACATAATGGATAAAAACGGAACTAACAACTAAAAGTAATAAACTCTTTCTTATTTCATAAAATATCTAAGTGGATAGTGATTTATCTGTGAGAGTGGCTATTTCTTTTTAACCACTCGTTATAGGATAGCAAGAACCTATTTTTTCTGGAGGCTTATAACGTGATCTATTCACTTCCTCACAACAGCTGTATCAAGATCATTGGTTTTAAATTTAGAGAGAGCTGCTTGCAGATGTTTTAAAATCGACTTAGCATAAAATTTTAAGAAATTGTAAATTGCACGAAAAGTATAATAACTAGGTATATGACACCCTAATACCATCCGAAAGAGGATATTTTTTTGAAAATGATGAATTATCAAAATTCCATTCAAAATAAGTCTGATACTACACATTGAATATCTTCTGTATGTTCCTTGTGGTATATTATTCAATCTTTTTTTAATTTCTTGGGAAATTAAACCACAATATTTTTAAATTCTTTATTTCAACGTTTCGGTGGCGTTCCAGCTACCGTTATCAAGAAAAAATAAGTAGAAATTAATTTTTTTATCCCTAACTGACACAACAGAAAAAATTTGACAACTAGACAATCAAAAATTATTTTGAAGTTCAAGACTGCAAAATTTTGTTATCAAATTTTTATTAAGGTCCATTCATAGTAGATCATATCTGTGGCAAAATGTGAAATGAAATATTTCATTTTATGACATTCCAACGATATGATAGTCTACTAGAAATGGAATCCAGTGAAGTGCACGTTCCAGGAACGGTTTTTATTGGGATAGCGCGTTTTTCTCGCTTATATTGGAAATGTTGTTAATAATAATAATGAAATTGAAAACCCTGTAAAGAGATATTCAGTACTCAATCGTGGAATACGACTATTTAAATGTAAGAGAAAATTTGCTTGAATCTGTTATATCAATGAGCTATTACTTTTTTTTCTGAATGTTCACATTTTCAAAAAAGTCAGCGTAGCTCGGAACCCTCTGTTTAGGAAACCATTGTGAAGGAGTATTATATTTTTTATGGGCTATCAGAAAATGTGATGAGATATAGGGTGTTCCATAAGAAAAAATATAAGCTTGATACGCCACACTTTATTGGAACACCCCCCCGTATATTTCAAAATATTTCCAAATTATAGTTTAAGTTGGAGTAAAACTAGTGGTACAAAAAGATTTTTCACAAAATTAATATTTTCTCCGATATTTGTCCGGTCCCGGACTTTTGCCAAACTCTGTATAGTCAAGATAAGGATTTGAAATTTAGTAGTTGTCCAATTAAAAGTTTTCCGTTAGTATTAAAAGGCTCAGTGTGCATACAGAATGGAAAATTCAGTTAACAGAAGATAATCTAATTCTTAAACATGCGTTCATATTTAACATTTGCTTGTAGAATCGCTACTAATGACATGGAAACATTATTTATCGTCGTATAGACTCCATTCCACATAAGAAGAACCCACTAGAAGTGCAGAAGTTGAAGTCGTATGCGCGAAGAAGCTGCACATAAATCTGAGCATTATTATCGGTCAAACCCTGAGGCATACTACTAAGGCATACGACTGCAACTTCTAGACTTCTAGTGGGTTCTTTTCATGTTAAACGGAGTCTAAAATTCAATGCGCTAATAATAAATAAAAAACAATCAACCAAAAAAATATGAGCGCTAACGTTGTGTTGCAATAGCCGCCACCCGTGTAAAGTAGCTGCCACTTTACCTATGAGTGATGACAGCTCAGGTTGTCGTGGCATTTGTTTGACGTTAATAAGTTGAGTTAGCAAATTGTTCAGAGCGGAACTTCAGGACGACTACTCTCTAAATATTCAATGGTGATTATTATGATATCTAGCTTATGAAATCTTTTCCAGTGAACTGAAAGTTCTCGTCAGGTCTGTACTTTGTTGTTTACGTTCAATTATTTCCATGAAAAGTGACTATATTAATGTTATCGTTATATTTATTTGAATAATACAAAAATATGCCTAGATATACGGAAAAACATCAGCATTTTGAAAGTTCTCAAGTATTTTCAGTTGGGAAAAAAAGCTGGTAATTATTAATTCCATAGCCTTCTCTAATTTGGATGAATACGATCCTGATAATTTTATTTATCAAATTTAAGGTTAGCCGGATATATACTTTGGCTAGTTTATCTGAAACCGTGAAAGGAATGCAGTCGAAAACATTCGACATTGCCACGTTTAACTAAGGAAAAGCTGAAGTGCTATCTATGTGGTTATAATAATTATTATTGGGTCTTTTTATTATTAACAATATTAGAAAAACGATTAATCATTAATTTCATAATGTGCTTGTTTCCTTGGATTTATAATATTAACATTATTTTTTCAATTCATAAATATTGAAAAAGAACAAATTTCCAAATTTGTTATGGGCTTCTTCAAGCTCTGGCAGCGTTGCATAATGACCACACCCTCCGAATTACATAATTGGTGATTTTTATCGACCAACTGACTTCTTATTGGCAAGCGCGTGCGTATGTTCTTCCCTCTCACTTCGTCAATTGACTGATATTGATTTATCCAGTGGCGTTGGTATTGTCAGTGACCTTACTAATTTTAGTTTTTTGGTAAAATAGGTACCGTACGCCATTTGTCCGTTTGACATATATGCGCTATGTTTTTCCTCGCCTCTTACCGATGCCGCGTAGCTCCAGATAAACATGCCAAACTATACGTCACATTCGATGACGCACACCAAGAAGGGTATTATTTCAACCATACCAACAATACCGCCACAAATAGAGAAAGTATTTCCAGTGACAAGTGTCTCTGGCTTGTCAGAGCACTAGATCCGTACTTGGCTTGGGGTCTGTCATTTTTTCCAGTTCTTTTTCTGAGGTCTCTTATATCTAAGACTGAGATGAGCAAGCTTTTGCACATTTCTTAGTCACATTATCGATTTCTTTCGTATTTACTTTGTAGACCAGACTATAAACGCCTTATGCCATTATGGGTTCACCAAGGAAGTCCATGGTATGATATTTGTCGATAAACAATATTGTTCTCACCTAGGAGAAACAATTGAATAAGTTTCTCTGGGTTAACGTGCACTAAAGAATGCTATCAAAGGCATTGCCGCTCGTTATTGGAGTTGCAAGTGGCGCTAATTACATTGATTACTTCGAAATGAATGGAAAGACGTTCTGTATGAATTCCAAATTGAGTTGAAGCTGCAACGACTCCATTCGAATCGACAAAGGAAAAGGTGCAGTTTCATGACTTATCAAGCAGTTCTTGTATTATAATTTGATTTTAATTTCCAGTTCTCATGGCACTGCGATTACATACTTTTTGGTTGTTATCCGTACTCGAAATGTTTCCTTTTCCATATTTTTTCATCAAAATATGTACGGTATTGTACGAATAATATTTTTTAATTTCAAATTCCTAAAGTCGTATAATATGTTTTTTCTTTTTTCCTATTTAAATGGCTTATACCTCAGTATGAACCCATGTTTCTGTTTTATGTTGTTCGGGGAAAACAATATCTGGAAAAAATTAAACAAAGGCCCCCAGCAATCACGTTTTTGATTAGATTGCTCAATCTATTAATATTTTGTCAGGAAAGTAAATCGCCTTCCAACAACACTGACGTATTTAAAATTGGCTCAGCAGAGCCGGAGACTTGAGCTTTTTTTAACAAGATTTCCACTTTTCGATAAAACTTGATAGCAAAAATATGTCGATCGCGTTTCGAGTTTTATTTTCAGGGTCTCAATTGTTTAATGTTTTCGATCAACCTTATGTCAGTTTTTTTGCTGTTAAGTGCATTATCTTCCTGTTTTTGAGATTAAATTTTGCGCTAATTGTTTAAAGCGACTTCTCACTTCTTTCCCTTGTGCTAATCCACTTTTCATAAAACAATTAGACCGATTACACTTGATAAATTGCTTTCAAAGTATGTAAACTTTGTCACTTCCTTCATCCGAAAATCTTAAACTCAACGTATTTCCTGCACTTCACTACTTTAATCTTACTTTGAAACATTTTAAGCACATTTTTCTTTTTAAACGTCAAATTAATAACGTTTATTATAAGTTT
Organism: Galerucella tenella; assembly: GCA_910591685.1. Taxonomy (NCBI): domain Eukaryota; kingdom Metazoa; phylum Arthropoda; class Insecta; order Coleoptera; family Chrysomelidae; genus Galerucella; species Galerucella tenella. The sequence continues at coordinate 7,752 of CAJUYH010007803.1, read as the reverse complement.
TACATTGTTTTTAGTGCCAGCTGCTATTTCATATTAAGATCACTTCGATTGTAACTCTTTTTCATTTTTAGAATTATAATCTCAATTATATTACATTCTTCCCACAGGTTTACATTATCTACTATATTTTTGAACATCGGAATATAGACAATATAGACAATATAGACTCTTACAAATCGCAGTGTGTAGGGCATAAAGTCGGGCGAAAGTTGAGTTGATGTCTCACCGCATATTTCTGTAATGAATTTAAGTCGATACAGGGAATGCTTGGATGTGGAAGCGCTGCTTTTGTACTCGGTGGTACTGATTCATGAATGATACACCAGAAATAATAAATACCAGGAATTCAAATAAAAAACAGCAGTAGTGGAAAAAAATTAGGATGGAACATACAGCTATTCCCCAACAAAATAAGAATCTGACTCACTATACAAATATGGCACAGTAGAGTGTGCGTTACTGTTCTTTATCTTTTGCACAATCCCTGCAGGCAATTCAATTTTCCCAAGCAGTTCACTACTCTCTTGTGATACACAAAAATTGGGATGGTGATTTGAAATGAGGGGAAAATAATTGCATATTTCTTATCGAAAATAAAACCAACAGTGTTGAACCTAGTTTGCAGATTCAAGTGACCTGTGCGAGAAGTATTTCATTATCATTTTCGAATTTCTTGCAGATTTCAATTAATATCGGAAAAATGTACCCAGCGGAAAATATTATTCCACTAACTCCTAAAGAGAACCAAAGCTACAACAATGAAACCCGAGGAACAGCACTTCAAACATTTTCTTCATAAGTTCAAAATTGTATTTTATACCACCAACCAAGGAAAATATCTCATTTTACGGAAGATTTAAGGCTTATCGCAGTTATTGTGGAGCTAATATTAGCCTTGTTTCCAGAAAACGTGAGAAAATTCGCAATATGTAGTAACGAGTGACGAATTGCATGACTTTTGTGTGAAATATGAGAAAAACTAAAATCATGTTATACTATTTTATATCATGCTAGGTGAGAATTTAATTAAATCGATGATAATGTGACTGAATTAGATTTATTGAAGAACCTGGGACGTAATAGTTTATTAAGTATCAAGAACGGGATGTTTACCGGTCGACAGCAATGTTTGGAGGCTGAGCGTGGCGAAGCTGCTGGAGACCGGTATTAACCTTAACGTTCGAAATGCTTATACCATTTTTTGCGCGATCGTATTGGAATAAGCTTCGAATAAAATAATTTAAATTTCTTCGGAATAAGCGAAATGTCAAAAGTGACATTTATACTTCTCGATCAGTTTAAAATATAATTAGCATTTTGGTGAAAGTGTTGTTATGCTATTTATTACTTTTTATTTTGTTCTGTTCGATTCTGTTCATTGAAAGAATATAAATCTGATTTTTTTTGTTCCTTTTGTGTAATGTATGAAGTAATATATTATTCAGGGCCACTTGAATGTATGTGGGGCTAAGACGTCGGTAGGTAATTTACTTACCGACGTCTGAACGGTAAGTAAATCACTTACGTGTTGGACTTAGAAATCAGTAAACAGAACCTACCGTCCTGACAACCGATGCTGTAAATAAACATAAAAGATCGATTGCGCAAAAAAATTGTAGAACGTGTCGCGGGACACACGGTAGGAACTTTAGTTACTTTCAAGCAAACATTTTTTCTATCAATGAATAAATACACATATTAATATGAAAATTTATTTTACTCTGGATGAAACTTCATTTCAAAAATATACAGTAGTATTAATTATAAATGAAAATAAAAATCTTATCATTAAGTTGATTGGCACAATAGTTATTTATGATACAAGTGCGTGAAGCTATGCTTTTGCGCACGACATGCGAAAAAGCCAGAATATTATATGAAATAATTCGTAAAAATTAACAACAAATACTAAAAACAGAATAAAATGGGTATTTAAGGGGACCTAAGAATTTATAAAATTATGTAATACATCTGACGTTATAGATAAAGAGTTTGCATATTCCTCGGTGGTCGAGTAGTAATCAAACCAGACTCTCACGCGGTAGACCCGGGTTCGATTCCCCGTGAAGAATTTTTTTTTTAATTGTTAATTTTATTTTCAAATAATTATTCTGCTTGATATTAATAACGACAACAGATAGACGTTTGAAATATTTAGCAGAATATTCATTATTATAAATAATGGTACGGTACCCTTCATGAGGTAGTCCGACTGGCAACATCTACTTATAACAGCATCGTATATTTAAAAAGGGTAACCGTAGCATTATACAAATTTGACATTCAAGAACTGTACGTTTACCACAAAAAAATTAGTGGAAACATAGAATTGAATTGTTAAATTTTTAATTTGAAGTTATATTACAATTTATATAAATTTTTATTTTCTAGATTTTTTCTTGAGTGGGTCGTAGAAAAAATATGCTGTTCGACTCGTGTGGATTGTCCATATCGCATTTAAACTTCGTCCTCGTGCCATCATATCCACACTAGTTGCACAAACTACTATTTCTATCAAAATATGCCCTTTTACATGTATTACATTTATCCATCCATTTTAAAGTTATCGAATTAAAACATTCAAGTTTTCAAAATTTCAACACCCTGTATTTCAAAAAGTGCTAGACCTCTTAATCCTCATATCATTTTGTCCAATTTTACGGGAGGAATCTTTATGCAAACGTTGTAATTACTCTTAACGTACCCTTAACGTTCGAGATGCTTACACCATTTTTTGCGCGATCGTATTGAAATAAATCCGAATAAAATAATTTGAATTTCTTCGAAATGAACGAAATGTCAAAAGTGACATTTATACTTCTCGATCAGTATAAAATATATTTTGTATTTTGGTGAAATTGTTTTGATGCTATTTATTACTTTTCGACGTCTGAATGGTAAGTGAATCACTTACCGACGTGTTAAACTTAGAAACCAGTAAACACAACCTACCGTCCTGACAACCGATGCTGTAAATAATTAAAAAAAATTATGTAAATAATAGTAAAAATGTATCCGAACAAATTCAAGTGGATCACCAGCACTGCGAATACCAGCTTGGCATAGAATTTTAATGTAGCATCGGTGGTTCAGTGGTAGAATGCTCGCCTTCCACGCGGGTGGCCCGGATTAGATTCCCGGCCGAAGCATATAAATCGCTGCTTCGTAAACGAGAGAGAGACTCAGAAGAGAGCACACGCACTCAAAAGTAAGGCACATAACAAAGCAACGTAACATAACGTAACGTAACGGTCAGATCTTTTGCGTAGCGACCCCTGTTCGCTCAAACCTAACCTGACGTAAAGAACTCAAGTTCCAATAATAAACGTTTGGAATGTTAGCGTCAAGGGAACGTGAGTAGCACGTTATACGCAGTCAATAAAGTCATAACTCTCTTAATCCATCGAAAAAAGGTTATAAAATTAGCTCATTGCAAAATTCAAATCACGTGAGTTCTTGGACACTCTGTATTCTTACGTCAGATATTCTTTTAAACCGATTTTAAAGTTTCTTTATAAATCCTTACTCCTTCACCTTTTTTTTAAACTTATGCTGTAGACGTGGTAAACAAACTTTCTAAAATACTCTCCCGGGTCTAATGAGATCTCTATATACAAGTCTAGCTAGCTAAAAAGTTTGTACAATAAAACGTTAATGTTTAGTTGCCTCCGGGAGAAAGTCAATTTTTCAGTTACGAGCCACCAAATAGAAGTTATAAATTCCGGTTAGAGGACGTAGAACAGTAGGTTAGGTTTCTGTGTAATCAATACGATGATGTGATAAAGCGATATTAGGGAGTAACTGAGTTTCGTGTTTCTAGAAAGTACAGGTTTATTACCATGTCGTTTTGTTTTACCAATAGATGCGTGATATAAAGTGTTGAAAATTGCTATAGCACTTGAGAATAATTATTTGGAAAGTACTGCTGGATATTTATTTCCTATGATTATGTTTTCAAAATACAAAAATAATTGTGGCAATAGGGTACAAGCAAAAATTTTGCTATTGGTGGGAATTGACGCTTTATCAAGTCTCCTGACACATTGGATGCCTATTTTTTCAAAAAAATATAAACTTTACTTACAAAACGACTTTAAAAATCATAAAATTTGTCCGCCAAATCGCGCTTTACATAAAGATGGCTGCCCCATGGAGTGACGTCATTTGTTTACGTTCTCATTCGTGTATCACGCTCTAAGTTCTTGTTACCTAATTTGTTTCTGAAAACTTTAAAAATGGATAAAGCCGAAAAAAAACTTTGTATTTCAAGTATTGCATTGTATTGAGTTTAAATCAACGTCTATTGAAACTCCAGACAAAATATTTGTTACTTTATCTGATGGCGCAAGCAAAAATACACTTAAGAGAAGGGCATGATGGCTGCAAGCTATGCGTCGAAACAAATACGATATTTCGACAAATACTACTTTTGTTTGTGAGTACCTACTTCTATGCTGGTAATTTTTATTCTTGAATAGTTTGAGGTTATGTACCTATATGTCTAGGAATCAACCATAAATACATCATTTTCTCACGACCACACATCTAAATATGGTTGGTATATATTATATAAATAATACATAGTCTAATCGTACTTACGATAATGCTTCAACTCCTCTTATTTCCTTCGCATTAAAGCAGCTGTTTGACTTCATGAATTCAAGCAGCATAAATGAATCTATTTTGGGCAAGGTATCAGTTTGTGCTTTCACAAAACGTTCGCTAGCCATATCTTTACTCACAAAATATGAATACTGAACTAGTAAATAAAATATATTCTTCTAAAAGTTTTAAAATATCCTCGGAAATATCGAATATGTCCACTTTCCTTCACTTTTAGAAATAAAAAAAGCACACACACACACGTAATGGTCTCTAACAAACATAAATAAATGATATTTTTACGTCGATGAAGCAATTAATAGTTAATTAAAATACAATATGAACACAAAACTACACAGAACCTAGTGCAATACCAGCCATATTAACAAAAGTAAACAAATTGTATGACATCACACGTATCATCGGTAGCGTTCGGAAATCTTCGGGTGGTGGTCGGAAACTGCAATGAAATTTGAATTTTATTTCAAAATTTTGAGGTAATTTCCAATGGAAACTGGTTCATTCTCTATTATTAGTAATTTTTGATATCAACTTTACTATTATAAATTAATATTTAAGCAAAATACGAAATATGCGTGTACTCTATAGTGCAGGCAATGGAGACTTTTCTGCATAGTGCCGATACGTGTTCTCACCCTTCCTGAAAAAGAAAATTTTCGTACACTTCTGAAAACTAGAAATAAATAATCAGGTAGAACCCCACCAATGGAGAGAGAATGGAACAGTTTAGGGGTCTTCGACAAAAAGCGAAGTCACATAGACTCTTGAGGCTAGGTCTACTTCTTCCGATATCCTCCAATATTCAATTTATGAATCAAATTTGCGAACAGTATTACCACAAAAATTAAATATCACGGAATGTCCTCTGAAATATTAGAAGAAAGGTCAGTTGTGAAAATGATCACGCGAAAACGTTTTAGATTTAACTCGGGAACTGCTCTCCGTTGAGTGAATGAAGCATTTGGTCATAGCAGGCTCAATCAATTTCCTTGAGGATACTGTTACAAATCTATAGCTTCAATCATTTCTCTCAATTCTTCTGAGAGGTACACATGTTGAATGAACCAAATCGTTCAAGTACCAAGATTTTTTTCTCATGTGTACAACAGTCGACAATTACAAGCATTTGAAGAATTGCATTGGTTGGTTGGTTAGGAAATGTATATGGCTATTCACTAATTCAGGTAATTTTACTGTAGCCAATCTAGTTATTTATATCTGTCGGGATTCGAGAAAGAAATATATGTCAGAAATTCAGTTATTCAATCTCACATAAGTACTTTTGCTTCGGATTCCATTCAAATTTAAATGTTTTTATAAGATAAGGTTTATCGTTCCGGTTTTTTACTTACAGTTATATCTGAATGCTTGTTTGTTTCAACAAATATTGATACAAACTGATACAAACCTATAGCTCTAATCATTTCTCCCAATTCTTCTGATCGGTTCATATGTCTACAATCAAGTTATTCATATCTATCGGATTCGAGAATAGTATTTTATTCAACGAGTGCAGAATGATGGCTATTATTCACGCGGATGGAGTTTCCAAAACGAGGGAGCGCAGCGAGTGAGTTTTGGAATCATCCAAGTGAATAATAGCCATTCTACACAAGTAAAAGACTATACTTTCTCCACGACTAAAAAGAAAAAACTTCCAGTGAGGATCGAACCTCGATCGTCCGCGCCATAGTCAACCACCACTAGGATATAGAGCATATTTATAAAAATGTGAATAGTAAATATATATACGTAACTCATATTTTTAATCGGAACCCTTACATTTATAAATGAAATTAATTCCGGGAGGCGTACATATTCACTATCGCTACTGTTGACTATTTTTTCCTCTTATGATACGTGAAATTATGATTTTATAATTATTTTGACGTTTAAAACGACGCGCTGTCAGAAGCGGTTTGCGTTCTTAGGTATTTGACGTTTTAAAGAGACGATTTGATTTATTCATTTTAGCGTGAATTCTGAAAATAATAGAATGTGATTGGCTAACGAGAGTGGATTATTTTTATTATTCACTGGTGTGAAGAATTTATATCATTATGCAGCTAAATATGTAAAAATAATTTGTGCGTTATTATTTAGTCGTGGAGAAATAAATATATGTTAGAAATTTAGTTATTCACTTTCACATACTTTTGTTTCGGATTCCATTCGAATTTAAATGATAAGGTTTATCGTTTCGGTTTTCTACTTACAGCTATATCTATAAATGCTTGTTTGTTCCAAGAAATATTCACACAGGACTATATTATATCAAATTAGATTGAAATACCTTATCAAACTATTTGGGTGCACTAGTTTGAAAGTTTCTTTGATAGCCACTGTCTGTGAAGGTATTGTACAACTCGTGAATTTTAATAAGATGTGAATAACTCAGCCTGGGAATATAAACCGCACCATACGAGCTTTCAGAACCGTCTGTATATTTCTTGGTAACTAGTAGTTCAAACTATCTCAAGGTACTTAATTTGAAAATTCGAATAAACAACTTATTCAAAAGTTGGTCTCCAAGTAGTTAGTTTACCCTCCTGGAACAATTCCTTAGCGCATTATGCTGGAAATATATGCTTTTGGAAATATATGCTTATTACCGTAGATTCCCATAGATCATTAGATGGAAATAAGGTTATGGGTTCGTGTCCCAGGTTGGGCGTCAATTTGTAGCCTCAATTGTCCCATGCTAGAGCACTTAACCTTAGGTAGTGGAATTTGGCAACAATTCAACTATTTCATACGCTATCACTGGGATGGGGTGTGCAATTAATATCATATTAGACGCCACCAACTTTTAGGCGACACAAAAGCAAAGGAAAATGATGGCAAAATGTTGTAAGCTGCAAACACCTTATAAAAATCAACTTTAAATTATCCATTCTCTCTCTTATTTTTTTGAGAATCATACATAAAAAAATAACAACAAACGCGTTTTATTAACATCATTTCCAAAATAAGCGGAAAAAAGCGCTATCTCAATAAAAACCGTTCCTTGAATGTTACATTCGCTTTTAAATTGTTGGCTTGAAGGACCTGTGGTTCGTGTAATAACTGTTTTTATTTTGAGAAACTGATTTATTCATAAGACATTAATTTTGGTGAATTGACAAATAT
>CAJUYH010007802.1:0-16731 GCA_910591685.1 Galerucella tenella | reverse complement strand
CGGTCTCCCAGTTCAGTACTGACGAAGCTTATAGAGTAGCACGTGAACCAAAATCCGCTTGGACCGCTTGGCTACCTACATGTTGCGGAGCTTTCATATTTCTAATAAAATTTTCGTTATGTGAACTTAAACGTGAGGAAGTAGGGAAACAAAAAAATATACAAAGCATAATTGTGCAAGGTCGAATATGGTAGATGCCCCTTAATATTGTTAATAATGAAAAGACCCATTTATAATTATTATCACTACATAGTTAGCACTTCAGTTTTTTCATAGTTACTCGTGGCAATATCGAATGTTTTCGACTGCATTCCTTTCACGGTTTCAGATAAACTTGCCAAAGTATATATGAACACAAAATTTTCTATTGCTTAAAAATTGCTCTGCAGTCCAACAAAAGCAACACATTTTACTAAATTCTTTACGACCGACTGACCAGGTACAAAACCATGTTGAGAGAGCGGATTTTGGTCTTTCTTGATTAAAACCTCCATGAGCTTATCATGACTAATGGATTCTATAATAATAAATACTACTGATGTGAGGCTGATGGGTCTATACTTGTTAGGGTCCAGCTTATCACCTTTCTTATAAATAGACGTCATAATAGATAATTTCCAAGAAATGGGTAAAGAGTAAGTTCGAGATGAAGTTAGTAAAATCATGATGAGAAAGGGAGACTAATCGAATCTACACATTTTTCAAGTAAAACTGATGAAATTCCATTTGGACACAAAAGTTTTTCTTTTATATCTTTTGGTTGAAATAAAATCTCGCTGAGATTTTCTTATGTGTAGTAATATTTATTAAGTTGTTTCAATTAATTATTATGTCCATCAATTTGAATACCTTATTTTAATGCTAACTAGTTTTCTTTATATGTATGCGTTTTCTCAAAATATTTCCAAACTAGCTTTCTAATAACGTCACGAACAAACAGTTTATTGAAGTGACAACATTGCTCTTTTCTTCACATTGACTTTAGAAAGAAAAACGATTAAAAAATACGTACGAGGTATTTTCAATAAAAAAGACATTTAGCAATGCAACAAAAATTCGATAGCGTAACAAAAATTATTAAAATATACTTTGTAACTCATTTAAAAACGAAATTTTGACAAATAAAATTAAAATTTTCGTACATTGCCTTAAAAGCATGCAACTAGCCCAACACCTATGAAATATACTCACTTCTTGAGTTAATTCAAACACGGTATTCGATTTATTTGTACACGTGTTGTTTAACTCGCTATCTGACGTATACCATTGGGTGGTACATTTTTCGATGGGCGGACTAATTAGATCGGTCTTACTCGATCTACGTTTTTCTTTGGAAACTTTGTTTTTTTTATGACCGAGGCTTGGTGTTCCCGTATGGCTTTTCGACGGCGAAGAACTGATACTCTTGCTGTGATAATGTTGCGAAGATTTACTGAAAATAAGTTACAAAATATTAAATATAAAGCAAATAATTTTGAAAAAACATTTTGATAAAGAAGAAGATACAGATTATGGTTAGCACAAGAAAAACCCCTAATTACAAGGGCAGTTTAATAAGTCAGTGACTTTTTGAATTTCTCGTGCAGTAACTTTAAATGCAACACCGTTCCCGTTAACTACCATCTATTAATAGATTGATGTCAAATTTCGAAAAATAATTAGTTCCTTTGTGTTTGATAACAGACAATATCATGAATTTTTACGAAAATAAAAGTTCATTTTGACCCAAATCTCTCTCCGCCCAGCCCAGCTAGGGGCCTGAATTGTGAAACGAACCAAAGAAAAATATGAGCAGCTGAATACTATACTGGGACACAGAAATTTAGAACCGATAAAAATAAGTAAGTAAGTAGTCTACTATATGCAGATGATGTGGTCTTAGTAGCGAATACAAAGAACAAAATGGAAAAACTAGTGAATATTTGGACTAAAGAAATAGAGAACATGAAGATGGAGGTGAACATATATAAAACAAAAGTGATGATAATAAATGAAAACCAACTAGGTAATCAATAAAAAGAAGAGATTAAATGCAAAAACCAGACGCTAGAAAGAGTAACATTTGAATATTTGGGAAGTATAGTAACAGAAGATGGAAAAATAGATGAAGAAATAACAAACAGAGCAAATAAATCAACAAAAATATAATACCCTCTAAATAAACTATTCTTGGACATAAAGATATAGACTTAGAGGTGAAAATGAAAATTTATAATATGATAACAGTTCCTACAATATTATATGCAGTGAAAATTGGACTGTGCAAAAATAGGACGAAACTAGAATAAACGCCATAGAAATGAAACATCCAAGAAGAATTGCAGGGAAAACTAAATGGGATAGGATTAGAAATGACGTCATTATATAGAGAGACAACTAAACAGGAGCTGATAACTGGTAAAATAAAAAATCGACAACTTAGCTGGTAAGGTCATAAGGTAAAAATGGAACCAAATAGGTTAACTAAGAAAATAATGGATATTGGGAAACCAATCAAAAAACAAAGGGGTAGGCCTAGAAGGAAATAGTTAGACCAAATACAGAAGATGGGTTTAGAAAGAGGAAAGACCATAGCAGAAATGAAAAACCTTGCAAGAGACAGAAAGACATGGAAGAAATGGGTACAGGACATGGAATCCACATCCGACGCCTGAAAGGATTTAGAAAAGAAGCAGAAGGCTATGGTGACTACACACGTGTGCACCCGTGCATTTATTTGATGGAACAACAATTTCATCGACGATTTTTAGCGAACGTTCAGTGATACCGCAAGAGGGTTCCGGTCCCCAGAAGGATGTTTCAGTAACTGTCTTTTCTACTTCATACGCTATTTCTTGTTTTCGAGTGGTATTTTAGGCAATAAATGCACTTTTTTCATTTTCATTATCATTAAAATTCACGAGGCTGTCTGTCTTAAATGGCTGTCAAACACAAACCAAATGACGTTGATTGCTCAAGATTTGGCAGAAGTCGATTAATAGATAACAGTTAACGGGAGCAGTGCTGCATTTAAAGTAACTTACATTCCAAACTACCTACTATAACTCCAAACTACGGTTCTATTTTCAATTCTACTATTTCTAGAATAATGGTGAAAATAAAATAAAGTATGAAAAATATAATTTGGGGAAAATTGAATTTTAATTGAGATCATTTTTCGAACACAATATACGATTGAAGAAGTTTGAAATTTTGCCAGAATGCAAATTTTCGCATCATGAAATTGGAAAATGTTTAGCATGCTGAGATTTAAAATCATGCACTGTTAGTACTTAGAACATAATTACCATCGTATGCCAAATCCCATTTTATAATTTTTTTAAACCATTACTGTTATTTAAAACAAAAGCTAATAGAGAAAAAAGGATGTTAATATGTTTTATTAAGAATTTATAATAGGTTATTTTAAGCAAACGTGTTTCTGCTATTCGCCAAATAGTGATTTTTTCTGAAAATTAAAAGAAACATCGTTAGTGCCGTAGCTATCAAATCTACACAGTACAAATACTAAAAGTTTCCGGTGCAAAAGGTTGATCGTCAAAAGTAAAACTTGATTTCGAGATTTTCATAAAAAACATTTATTTAAATTGGAAGCATCCACGTCACGTTTTCAATTTAAACTTTTAAATCAAGAAGACAATCAGTTTTTTGTTTCTTTTACTCCATATTTGCCAGATATGGCACCCTTTGATTTTTAGCTGTCGAAAGCTCAAAAACAATAATAATTGTTCTTAACAACAAATAGAAGACACGTTTACTGCGGTAAATAGGTTTGTAGAAGCACTACTTTAAAAAGCGAAGGACTATTTAGCTAACAATCTTATTCTTATCCTTTATATTCGCCAGATTTCGCAGAGTGTGATTTTTGTCTGTACAATGACTCTTGAAGGTAACACATTTTTAGAAAATGAATAAAGGTAAAGTGCTTTTTCAATAAATTTAATATTCCCCTAAGCGTTTTTGCCAGTTAAGGCTTCTTCAAAAGCTTCGTCCAAAAAGTGGAATTAAATTTCACCCTCACCACTTCTATTTTAACATACAAGAACAATAACGGAAGATTATGTTGAAGAGTCTTATAACTGATGATTCACTGCATTGTTTCTAACGATGGAAGACACATTTTTGCGGAATAACTGCAATAAATGGATTTGTGGAAAAACTGAACGGCTAAGTCCCCGAACAAGGCACTACCTCACAATATGAATGACTTTTTAGCGAAGAAACTGATTATTGTCCTTCGCATTTTATAAACACTTTTTTATTCCTTTAATGCCGTGATTCAACACTTTTGTTGCCAAGGAATTAACGGAAATTTATCATATCTTCTCTCCCACTTCGATACTATCGATGATATTGTTGACCGTTAACGAATTTATTTCAAATTAACCAATGAACATGTTTGTTCTCTCACTTTCTATGAACGTTAACATGCATCATAAGAACGGAAATCCTAGAGAGACTACCTCACCCATGTCAGCATGCTTACCGGGGATATCCGAGGTGCTCTAGACAACCAAGAAACTGTAGTATGTGCATTTTTGGACATAGAAGGAGCTTTTGACAATACATGAGGCTGCCAAAAGAGCATTAAACAGAAGAGGTGTAGACAGCACAACATCCAAATGGATGTCGGAACTGCTCACCACAAGAGTAGCAGAGACGAGGACGAGCAAAGACATTGTCTCCATCTGCACAACCAGAGGATGCCAACAGGGAGGAGTAGCATCCCCATTAATGTGGAGTCTGACGTTTGCGAACTGCTGTGTGGTTTGACGGATCTCGGAATATCCTGCCAAGGATATGCTTTTTATGTATGATGTCGATTAAAAGGAAAAACCAAAGTGTTGTTGAAGACAGCTTTGGCATAGCAACATATAACATAAACTATAAACAACGCCAGATTGGACAATCGAGCATCTTATATCATACGAAAATTCTACATATTTTAGTCCGTATACATGATGCAGTGAAAATATGTAAATGGAAATTTGCCTCAAGATTTTACTTTTGACAGTCCTGCTACTAAAAAACAACTAGGTCGTGTATATAGTTTTTTATATCTAAAATCAACAAGCTGGTACGAACCTATTAACCATAGGCGATGCGGTAGCAAAATTAAAATTTGCAGTAAAATTTCTCAACGACGCCACTTGGCTTCTAGTTAAACTGGAAACCCGACTGCGACTGCCAACGTTACTACATAAAAATTATCAAGTAAAATAAAAAACAACAAAAAAACAAAACACATAATGATGATAGAAAAAAGCACATAAAAAGCGAACACAAACGACATTATAATACATTTGATTAACCACCGATTTTTTTTGACTTGGAATACTGTTATTTTTTATAAAATATTACAATATTTGTGTGTGTGGCTGAAAATAGGAAAACTAATGTTTCTATTAAAAACTATTAAAAATCAATCATCGGTAATGTGATTGTCGGTTTTGTGGTTTGTGGTTGTAATTGCGCTCCAAATAAATTAACCAAATAGTTAACTGTATGTTTTGTTAACCGAAATCTTTGTTTGAATTCAACTTCGTCGTAAATTTCATAAGGATTGGATCTGTCTCGAAAAAGGCGCCTTTGAATGGGATATCTATATGGAGGTTCATCTTCCAAATCAGAAAGATCCGATAAATCAGATTCCATAATGTAAATACTACAATAGATTATTTCAGTTAGGCATATGAAAGTATACTATTTTAATTTTACTTACTGGTATTCGAAATGTGCAACAAAAAATGAATTGTCAAATTGATTATTGAATAATTGCCAATGCATCTTCCAGTACAATGATGAATGATTAATGGCTTGTTAATGGTTCATCAACAGATAATTATTGTTCGTGCAACCCAAATTTTAGATAATGGTCCATTAATTGTTCATCATTGCAGGTGTCCGTTACATTTTAATGAGTCAAATGATGGTTGATTAATGAACAATTAACGAGTTAATATTTCATTGATGAGCCGTTAATCATTCATTATTTTCAATAAGCGTTCTTGCAACCGAGTATTAGTCTGTTTACCTTTATTGTCTGAACTATAGGAAAGGGATAAGGAGGGGAGGAATTGGGCGGTAATCCTGAAGGATATCGGAAAAGTCAATCAGGAGGGAATTGAAAGGTTTATAATAGGATGAGGGAGATGGAAGGGGAGTGGGTAGATAGACGGTACTGGTGGTGGTTCTGTGGGAGTTGGAAAGGTCATAGGAGCTAGGGCGGTAGAAGGGGAACAAAAACCATTAGGATGGTAGGGATAGAGTCATGGACGGAAGATGGAGGGGTGAGGAAGAAAATAGAGGAAATGCTGGATATGTAAGAGCGAAGATCACATGTCGACAGGCCTTCCTTTGTAGGGTATATGGGGAAAGGGGACACAAACAGGGGAAACAGAATGTAATAAGAAAAGCCAGTAAGTGGGTGAAGACGATGGAAAAGAGGAGTGAATAACTTCTGAGGGACATCTCAGAGAGGATGAGTCTGGTCAAATAGGATGAAGGGGATAGGGGAAGAAAGAGTGTAGGGGGTGGATGGAGGGTGAAACAGATAAATTTACGAAAATGCAGGATAGCGCATGTAATACTAGATGAAGTAATTTATAGTAGGGATGTGGATGTGGTGTGTGAAATTGAGGTAAATGCTAGATATGTAGAAAAGCAAGGATGGATAATGGACGATACAGAAGAGGCAGGAATAAGAGTGGAGGGAGATGGACTGAGGACCGATGAGGTGAGGAAGGAAAATGGATGGGTATTAGTGCGAATGGAAGAATATGAGAGAAGTTTGACAGGATTGTAGGTGCCAAAAGGAAAAAAGAAGGATCACGAGGAGAATGGTGACAAGGGATTTCAATGCTAAGAATACTGTATGGGGGGAACGGACAGGACAGGAGAGATCCTGGAGAAAGTGTTGACATCCAACGGGTTGGCGGTGCTGAATGATGGACTACTGCCCAGCTTCATGGGTAGTATCTCTCTCCCTCTCTTCGACAGCATGGCTTTTACAACCATAGATGTAACTGCATCCAGTTTTTTTTTCAAATCTTAATTGCTTTATTCGATCTCGTGAAATTAATAAATAAGATAGTGGCATTCGTGATTATATCGGTACAGCTGGATAATCATGCAAGATACAAATGTCCATCTCCAAACCAAAATATGTTATGTCATTTTATATGATTATTAACATATATTTGGCATACATAACAGTTAATACAGCATTGATCGGTAGCGTAGCATATTTCAATTCTGATAAAAAAAATGACGACTGCTACCTCAGCGCTCGTATCTGACCATTTGAAAAAATCACGCGTTCAGCAGGAGATTGATTATAGCTCCGGTAGCGCTACGTTGGGATGACTGTGACCATTGTGTGAAATAATCACAATTATTACTTTAATTTCCCGTGCAATAGACTGAATATATTTTCACGATTTTTCTACAGTTTTACAAGTCGATGAAGAAAAATGTACCCTTAAAAATGAATTTTTGTTTGTTTGTTTCTGTACAGCCGTACTGAACATTCGATTGCAATAGAAGTTTGAAAACTTATTGCTTGATAAGTAGCTTTGACATGCGAAATCTACGATGTAAACAATACTTTAAATAAATGTAGCAGAAATGGACGTAGCACTGTTGCCATTACTTTTCGCACATTTCAAAAAGTAACGCGAACTCCCCCCCTTTTTAAAGTGGTGTATCGAACAGTATTCCAAGTCGTAATTAATTTTAACGTGCAGCACTTGTACAAACTTTATGGAAAAATTAAACTTACTCGGGTGTTATAGTGATATCTGATAATCTAGAGTCACCAGTAATGCTATAGTGTCGTCTCATTTGTACATCGTTTTCTAATTTTACATCACAGTTCTGAAAAAAAAAATGGACAAATAAATGGTAGAATTTGTAGAACTTCAACCGAAATGAGAAGATTTTTTTGTTTATTCGGTGAGTATTACAATTTTATATTTCTTGATTGTTGATATTTAAAATTCTTACCAAGGATTTCATTTATTGCTATTTTAAAAAGAAAGTGAAACATTTTTAATAGAATTGGTAGGAAAGATTGAAAGATTTATTTTATTTATTTTTTATTTCCGTTAGATATTACAATTTTAATGAGGAGTTTTCGAATACGAGTTTTTTAATGAAATTTCTATAAAAAATAAATTGACTGCAATATTTCCGTTTGTTGGGGTTGTTTGAAAAGCACATTGATTTTTTATTAATAGAATATGATTGAAAGGAATTTATACAGATTTCTTTCTTAAACATTTTCAATAATTACAATTAAAACAAAAAGATACCATTTTACTAACACATGATAAAATTCGCCTAAAACATGATACATAGCAAAGATATTTGTTTCCACTTTTGATATTGTTTTTAGGAAGGATTGATCAATTTTTCAAATGAGCACCAGCGAAATTTTAGTTTGATTGGATTTAAATTTTCAGTAAGAATCCATTTATTGGAAATTGGAATTATAATAAAAACTTCAAGTATGACATGGCAATTTTTTTAATAAAATCACATTCAATGGAAATTACAGAAATTATTTGGGAAACTCCACTCCACTACCAGAAATTAAATTCACACCAAATTCAAGGTAATTTTAAAAGCAATTTGAGATTTTTTAAATAGAGTTGACATATAATTTTTAAAGGAATTCGAATACAACACACGGAAATTTAGAATTATTTAAGCAACTTGAAATAACTGCATTCATTTTATTACATCACTGGTCTACAGTGGTTTTGTTGCCCTACATATGAAAATGATTTTGGGTCTATTTATGCCAACAATTCATGAAACTATCAATGATTTTGTAAGGTTTGCTCTGATTTTTTTTCTTCATTTTCATTTAACATTACAAAAATCAAAAAAACGAGAAACAAAATAACATTATATTATTTATAATGACAGTTATGTTTCAAGAAATTAGGATACATGGAAGAAGAAATAAAGGAAAATGTCGGAAATATATTTATATTTAATAATATAATATATTTAATATTTTCATAAAACGCCTTTCATGGGCTTTCTTTTATAATTTTCCAGGGGACAATTTCTTTTCAAAGCCCAGCAGTAATCTGCTATCATTTGACAATCCCATCGACCCTGGTAGCACATTGAGAACTTTCATGATTCATCTGGGCCCTTGAAAACGTTAAAATTCGCGATGATATCCAGGGCAACAGAAAAAAGATTCTTTTTGTAGAGATGTGTTATCATTTGAGTGAACATAATTTCGCGCAAAAACATTATAATGTGATACAGAAACATTTCAATTAGGTATATTTATTTTTAGTAAATTTATAAATTCATTCATTTGATTAGTTTTTAATAGGAATTCCCATATAAATTTACAGCAAAAAAATACTTTATTTATGGTAAATACTAAATTTTTTGTGAAATCAAATTTGGATTTTATTAACAGCCAAAAATGTATTAATAATGTATCAAATTTTGGTAGAATTTGAGACCAGAACAAATTTACATGGTTTTTTCATTATCATCAAATATTAATAAAAATTTTACCTAATTAAAAAAATGCATATACCACAATGAACGTACAGATGATAAAGAAATATACATCCTACTTACTCTTTTACCGTATTTTCCTTCGACGTCTTCCTTCAACAGAGCAAAACATTCTTCCAAACGTTTCTGCAACGGTTGCAAATTATCAGGTACTTTTTGCTTGTGAATCTGCACACAAAGATCCAACAACGGTATCTGATCGGCTATCAGATCTTTCAACTTTTCGATCAATATTTTATCTTCAGCGTGATGTATTTCATAATCCGAAGTGAAAAATACTTCCTCGTAATTTTTTATACCTCCCATTACGGCCGCATCCAAAATACCTACGAAAAATTAATGAAAATTAAGATACCGACATGGCGCAGTCGAATTGGATAATAAGAAAACTTACCGTTTAACGTTAAACTCAACGTATTAATCTGCATGGTTTTATCTTTGTTAGAAACGACTACGTAATTCGTTAAAGTCTTATTGGTCTTTTCCATCGTTTCTATGGCGTTTCTTAAAGGTGAAATTTCATGGGCTTGCGAATGTTCTACTGGAAACCATCTCAGTATACCGGGCAAGGGATACGTTGTAGTCAATTCCGTTCTCTCTAAAAATCAAATTTGAAAGTCAAATTAATGAAAAGAATATTTTTTTTGGATTATTTCTTCTGTCCCAGAACTTAGATAATTTTTAAATCAAAATGATTAATCTCGATAGAAAATTTAAAAATTGGCAAATATACGATTATGAGCTGGATAAATCTGGTGCTATAAGAAAAGTGACACTTTGGCTTCGGTATATATAAGGAAAAAATCGGAAAGAGCGATAAACACATGTTTTAGCTTCTGCAAATGATTTTAGACAAACTTTAACCAATTGTGCAATACGTCAATATATGCAAATTTAAACTCTAAATAGGGTTTAATTTATTTATGCTGTGTAACAAAAAAAGTTCATTTGTTCCATTATTGATTAACTATTTATGCTCCCGTGGGTTGGGCTATCTATCGGGCGCGTCCCCAGGTGGCGGATAGGGGAACGGCCAAGGGACTGCGTCGCCGGTCCCTTGGTCAGTGGCAGAAATAAGTAGGGTGAGGGGAGCTAAACCTCCCCAAAAGCCTTTGCGAAACATGCCACCGCGGACCAGCCTACCCAAGCTAAGGTGTAAGGAATCGTGCTGACAGCTGAATGGCCGCAGGGTGATATGCGGTCACTAACGATCCCCTTGGGGAACCGGGCGGAACCCCATTGTAATTAGCCTTCCTCTGGTAATGCGGGGCTCTGCCAGAGGTGACCAACCCTTCCCTTGCTACTCGTGGGAACACACATGTACGAACACAAATTAAAAACAAATCCCGAGGCTGGACAGAAGTGCTCACCTCAATCAAAAGCAGTAGCTGGGGATGAACAGAAATGTCCACCCCAAAATACTGCACAGAATGAGGCTGGACATGGAAGATCACCTCGTGATACAACACAAAGGCCTAGGCGAAAGCGCATTTGCGGCGCCGAAGCCAAGAGGAGGAAGAGAGCGAAGGAATCAGGGGTGGCAGCAGCTACAAGTGCACCCCCCTCTTCCCCCACTCCACCTCCAACAACAAAGGCACTTCCTGCGGCCGGCACCAAGAGCTCCGCTTTGAATAAAGGCAAGGAACCGGCTGCCCCTGCAGGTAAGCGCCCTCACTTGAGCACCTCCACGGAGGGGACTCCAAGAAGGCTGAAGAAGCCGCGCAGCGACAGAAATGTAGCCGCGCCTTCCAAAACCTTTTCGGATGCCGCCTTGAGACACCTCAAGGTTGCTATTATAGATGAGACTAACCCGTACGGTAAGGTTACCGCAGAACGGGAAAGAATCATTAAAAATCAACTGCTAGAGGAACTGGACAAGATTATCTTCTCCGCCTCCAGCAGCAACAGCAAAGCGCCCACGTTTAAGTCGTGGACATACTCCGGTGAAATCATCAGAGTGGTCTGCGATGACGACGGGACGCTAGAGTGGCTGAAAAAAGCCACAAAAAACCTCAAGCCGTGGGAGGAGGCATCGCTGGCGATCGTTAGTGTGGACAGGCTCCCTAAGCTGACCAAGGCCTCGCTCTGGATCCCGGAGGACGTCCATAAGACGACATCCGGTGAAAAAGAGAGGGTTCTTGGTCGGCTTAGGGCGCAGAACCCTGATCTGACGGTGGCAAGGTGGTGCACTTTCCACCATGAGGTAAAGGTGAACCCAGAAGGACACCTCTTCGTCTTCGGAATTGGAGACGAGGATATGGCTGTCCTCAAGAAGAAGTCGATGAGGATGAGCTATGCGTTCACCTCATTGACTATTAGGGTAACAAGGAAGGAAGCAGGGGGCACCTCTGAAGACCCGAGGTCCTTGGTAGTCGAGCCACATAAAGTGGACATTGACCCCAAGGCCACCATGGGTCCCGAAAAGGACGTCGAAACAGTCGATGACCTGACGGAGGAGGCACCCGAAGACAACGAGGTCGTCTCTCCCCTAGCGGAGGAGCAGATGGACCTCTAAAGAGAATCCAACTCCATGCAACCTACTCATGGGCAAGGACGTTGGAAAAAAGGTGAATATTATACAATGCAACCTCCAACACAAAAAGGCGGCAACGGCAACACTATGTCGCCGCCTTGATGTATTGGAGGATGCAATAGCTTTGATCCAGGAGCCCTGGATAATAAAGACCAAAATTACTGGTTTCAGTAGCCTAACGGGTCAAATTTTCAGCCTACCAAGCAATCAGCAACCTAGGACAGCTATTTACGTCCCAAGGAAATACAGAGTCTCTCCGATGGCACAATTCTGCACCTCAGACCTTACTGCGGTTAAAGTGGAATGTCCAGATGGAAGAGGCAAATATACGGCGTTGGTACTCGCATCGGTGTACTTACCTTCAGATGCAACCACCCTACCACCGACTAAAGAGATGGAGGTACTAGTGGATCACTGCCTCAACCACAGAGTGGAGCTGATATTGGGTTGCGACTCAAACTCACACCACTTGAGCTGGGGCAGCAAGGATATCAACGCCCGAGGTAAGTCTCTTTATGAATATATAATTAGGAAAGATCTAACAATCTTAAACAGAGGCACGGAGCCGACATTTATTAACGCCCGTAGCCAAACATTAATAGATATTACGCTGGCGACAGCCAAAATATCAAACAAAATTCAGGACTGGCAAGTGTCGGATCATATTTCTATGTCAGACCACCGCTGGCTGACCTATACGGTAAGCCAGGATCTCAGGACCACTGTAAAATCCCGTGACCCGAAGAGGACGGATGTAGCTCTCTACAATCGACTCTTAGAAGGTGCTCTGCGGGAAACAGAGGTCCTGACTCCCAGCAATAATGAGGAACTGGAAAGGTACACAGTATCTATCCAAAACAAAATAGACATTGCCTATAAGGAATCCTGTCCTATGAGGATGGTTCAGACAGGTGGCACGACCAATACCTGGTGGTGCCCTGAACTGGAACACCTCAGAAAGACAGCGAGAACGACCTTTAACAAGGCAAAACGAACAAAACTCGAAGAGGACTGGGGAATGTATAAAGCCAACCTAAAAGAGTTCAAGAAAGTCTGCAGACAAAAGCAAAGAGAAGCCTGGAGAGCCTATTGTGAGGCAGTCGAAGACTTCCCACAAATTTCTAGGCTACAGAAGGCACTCTCAAACGACCACCATAAGAGTATCGGCATCCTGACAAGGGAAAATGGCGACAAGGCCGCCAACCTTCAAGAGAGCGCTGAGATTCTTATGGAAACTCACTTCCCAGGTTCTGTCTTTCCTGGAACGTCAAACTGGACGGAAGTACCAACAACACCCTCACAATACGACTGGCAATCTGCTAGTGCAGTAATTGATGAGGACAAGATAAGGTGGGCCATATCGGGCTTCTCCCCCTTCAAGTCACCAGGACCTGACGGAATAAGACCAGCCCTACTTCAATGGGGAATGGATATTCTTATGCCGCACCTGGTTGGAATTTTCAGAGCCTCTTTAGCTCTGAGGTATATTCCCAGTAAGTGGAGAGAAGTACGAGTGGTATTTATACCCAAACCAGGTAGGATGGACTACACCTTACCAAAAGCATTCCGACCAATTAGTCTCACATCGTTCTTTTTAAAAACGATGGAGAGGTTATGCGAGCGGTATATAAGAGATGAAGTGCTAGTTCACAACCCACTTCATCCAAATCAGCATGCATATACTCCGGGAAGGTCCACTGATTCGGCCCTTCACCAAGTGGTCGGCAGAATCGAAAGATCATTGGACAACAAAGAATCCACCCTGGGTATATTCATAGATATTGAGGGAGCGTTTGATAAAACAACCTTTCCAACAATTACCCAACAACTCAACTCCAGGAATGTACCTCTGGTAGTAGGAGAATGGATACTCAAGATGCTCTCTAGTAGAGCAATAAGTATCAATGTAGAAGACATCACAGTAAGAGGACTGGTCATGAGGGGATGTCCACAAGGAGGAGTCTTATCACCCCTTCTGTGGAACATAGTCCTAGACACCCTGATTAATCACCTCAACAACAATGGATTCTACACAATTGCATACGCAGATGACATAGTTATCTTGCAGACTGGCAAATTTGTGAACACACTGTGCGACAGAGCGCAGGATGGGCTTAAATTAATTGAAAAATGGTGTAAGGAACACTCACTTTCGATCAATCCCAGAAAGACTGAGATGGTCCTTTTCACCAGGAAAAGAAGTTTATCGGGTTTGAAACCTCCCGAAATCTTCAAAAGCAAACTAAACTTTTCGGAAGAGGTGAAATACCTTGGTATTACCCTCGACAGGAAACTAACATGGAACTCTCATCTACACAACAGAGCAAAAAGAGCATATGTGGCTTATGAACAGTGTCGGAGGACAGTGGGACGCACATGGGGTCTGTCACCCCGTGTGGTCACCTGGATCTACACTGCAATAATAAGACCCATGTTAACGTATGGAGCAATTGCATGGGGACCGAAAGTTCTACAAGCAACGGCCATCCAAAAATTATATCAAATACAGCGAATGGCTTGTCTGAACATCACAGGAGCCATGAGAACAACACCAACCGCAGCAATGGAACTAATTACTGGTCTGACCCCTCTGGACTTGCACGTCAAGGAGGTTGCGTTAATGGCCATGGTACGATTGCGCACGGCTGGTGTAAACCCCGAAGTAGGAGTGGGCCAATTGAGGTTGAGCCTATGGCAGGAAGCGCTCACTGCGCTACCTCTGCTGCAGGCAGCCAACGATGCAATTGAACCCAGGTTTCTGTTTAACAAACCCTACAAAATTCAAATAAAACAGAACACAGAACCAGACGCTGCAAATGCAATACGCATTTATACAGATGGTTCAAAAATGAAAGAAGGCTCAGGATGTGGAGTTTACTCGAGAGCACTGAGCCTCAAGATTAAGTGGGGAATGGGAAACAATACCAGCGTGGTTCAAACAGAACTGGCTGGTATCTCAATTGCCACAAAAGAACTAACCAGACGAGGAATTTCTGGCAAAACCATGATAATCTGCACTGATAGTAGACAAGCCCTATTAGCCTTGAACAGACAACGTGTTATATCGAGGCTAGTACTAGAGTGCCACCAAGATTTAGCTGACGCCTCGGCAGATAACAATATTATCCTGAGGTGGGTTAAAGGGCACGACAGGAGTAAAGGAAATCGCATTGCTGATTCTTTAGCCAGGGAAGCCGCTGGACTGAAAATTCTAGGACCCAGTGACACCTACGGCTTAACGACTTCGACAATTGCGGAACTAGCCAAACGTTACACCCATGCTCAATCCCTTAAGAGATGGGATGGAATCAAAGGATGCAGTCTTGCCAGGATCACCCTGGGCGACCCTGGAAAGCTGGCGCCGAAGAAATATTTGGCGATGACCAGGAAAAACCTACGTTTAACAGTAGGATTTCTGACTGGTCACTGTCAACTAAGGAAACACCTCCATACTATGGGGTTAGTGGACACACCTCTATGCAGGATGTGTGAACAGGAAGATGAAACTGTCAGGCATGTCTTATGCGAGTGTCCGGAGTTATCGTCAATAAGAGAGTGTGTGTTCGGTGAGTCTTGGCCTACACCTGCCGATATAAAGGAGATGTCTCCTAGTGACCTGACCACCTTCCTGAGAAGGACAGGATGGACAATGACCTAGGAGGACAACTCCTCGGGAGGATGTACAATGGGTCACATGTGGCCTAAGTGCTGTGAGCCTACACACTCACCCTCCCCACTCTACAGATACAGAACTATTTATGCTATAAAACAATTGGGTCAAAAGGTTTGTTGACCCCATTCAAAAACCTACAAAAGCAAGATATTGCATCTACCCAGGTTTTATTATCTGACACGCCATAAAACATTTTTATTGCAAATATTCAGCGGTTTAAAAAAATCAGATAAACTTTTTTGTATGTGCACTTTTGTGCATAGGTACAATCGACCTATTTTTGTTTCCAGATAAAGTGGTATAATTTATGACCAATCTGTTTTGTTACACCTTGTATAGTCCAGTGCCTCTTTCACGTTTTTTTATGGATACAGTCTAGTTGTATAATATACAGGATGTCCAATGGCGTTTTGCGGTCCAATATCTGGAAAACTGTTAACATGACAGATATGAAATTTGAGTCTTCCGTTTTTTCAGTCATTTTCGGCCAGGTAAGTCGGAATATTTTTATGGGCCAACCAGTATATTATTACATTCTTAGATTTATATTTTTAAGATGAATTCAACTATACCACATTTGTCATACTTGAGGTCACTTAAAGGGTCTAGCTTATATCACACCCCCAACGGATTTTGATAATTTTAAGGATAATTATCAGACATGCCTGATTATTTGCAGAGTAGGTAGCTAGGTGGAGGTGATGGAGCAAATTTTGTTTTCAACTTTTTTTGGGAATCTTCAAATGCGATGCTGTATTGTTTAATCATTCACATGAAAGATGATGAAATTACAAAAAATATAATAAAAAAAAATTAATTTACTTATACTGAATGTATGAACCTGTAACGGTTAGTAATTTAAAAATACGTAATGCCTTACACAAATAGCAAAGTTTTGAGAATGCTCCTCTTGCGGCAAGAGAATATGCATTATAGTCTGTTTCTTATTGTCTGACAGCACGCGAAAAGGTCACAG
>CAJUYH010007801.1:0-15439 GCA_910591685.1 Galerucella tenella | reverse complement strand
CAGCTTTTTTATCCGTACACGTACGGATAAGTTTTTTTTCCGTACGCGTATAAAGGCCACTTTCCATAGAACTAGACAGTGCGATATATGTCACTTTCCTATGTGATCGTAGGAAAACACTATTTTTTTGAATGTGTATCGTATGAATTGTTACCTACGTGTATATAATTGTAGAAATAGAACTTTTTGGAAAAATTATGTTTTTTTACATATCCACATAATTATTGCAGTAGAAATAAAATTTAATAAGTGATTTGCGCCAATTTATTATTCTCGAAAGAAGTTAAAAAAGATGTGGTATGACTCTGAGTGTTTATTATAAATATTTGTTTTCTAATTTTTGTGGTGAAGACATTTATAACCCTCGCACCTTATTCCGCTCGAGCCTAAGCCCCTCGCTTAGTCAATAATAATAGTCTTCACTCACCTTGGTGTATAATATACTATTATTTTTATAGATATGCTCCCTTGCCTCTATAATTTTTGAGTACTTTTTTATAATAAAACAAATTAAAGCCAAACAAACATTTCTTTTATCACGTCGTATTCATGTCATTTAACTGGTAATTTTTAGTCATTTCATGACCATGTTTCGACGTCATTTTCACGTTACCTTATTAACTGGGCTTCACCGGACCAGGAATTAATTGTAACAATACGAGCAACAATCCAAAAAAATATTAACTGATGTTTTTTGAGCGTGATTATAATCATTTCATTACATTAATACT
Source organism: Galerucella tenella (assembly GCA_910591685.1). Classification (NCBI taxonomy): domain Eukaryota; kingdom Metazoa; phylum Arthropoda; class Insecta; order Coleoptera; family Chrysomelidae; genus Galerucella; species Galerucella tenella. The sequence goes on along the minus strand of CAJUYH010007801.1, from coordinate 14,708 downwards.
TTGAAAAGGCTTTATCGTGATGTTCTGGCAATTGATGATCGCAAAACATTAATATCAAGCACGATATTTTTGTCTGTGTACTCCAAGGTTCGGTTCTAAGCCCCGTTTTATTTAATATGTATTTAAATAACTTATTCATGGTTAAAAGTAGATAACAGTGAAGTAATCAACTTTGCAGACGATACAGTTCTGATCACAATTGGTACGATTTAAAGTTAAAAATTGAAAAAAACAGTGGTTTGACTATATGCTCCTTTTGAATCAATTATAAAAAACTTTACCTGTCATTTACATCCTTAGAACCAGATCTTGCGAACTACACAGTCAATGTCCAAAAAATACCAATAATCAACCTGCAAAACAAATATAGTATATTACATAACGTGTACGGAAAGTGACATTTTTCACACAAGTGGGAAATATTGTAGCACTAGGCATAAGTCGAGTGTGACAGTCACACGAGTATGAAAAATCACTTCCGCACGAGTAATGTACAGTATTTTTCCTACGATCACGTGATAATTTCACCAAATAATGTTTAATCAACATTTGACATATTAATACACAAACTGTTACAATTAAAGTCAACATAATTGAATTCAAAATTAACAATAACTATTAATAGTGACAAAAATTCAAGTAGTTTAACTATATAATATAGGTAGGTTACTACAATTATTAATTGGTTGGATGATTATAGAAATTGAAAGTCAAATTATTATTGTTCATCATACTTCATACATACTTATCATAAATACCTTTCAAGATGATTACATTTTCCTACTAGTATAACAGGTGATTTGGATTAGTTGGTACAACATTGGACTTCTGACGAAGAGTACGCGGGTTCGATCCTCGATCGCGCCCTAAATTTTTTTTAAATCAAGAAAATGACAAAAAATTTCACTTTTCACATAGATTGCTTTAAATTTGGATATTACATGGGTGAATCTAATTAAAAATTATATATTTGACAGCTTGCCAGTGGACAATCTTAATAAAAATTCATTTGACAGCTTTTTCCGTACACGTACGGATAAGTATTTTTTCCGTACGCGTATGAATAAAGGCCACTTTCCATAGAACTAGACAGTGCGATATATGTCACTTTCCTATGTGACCGTAGGAAAAAGTATTTATAGGAAATATAATAGACCCACATCTTAGGTGGGATAGACATATTAACTATTCAGTTTAAAAATTAAGGTGTATATTGTATTGAAAGATATGGCCCACTGTCCATGTTGTAATTTCAAATAACAACTTCAATAATTGTAAGCAGTTTTTATTTTAAATATTTTTCTGACAAATCAATCAAACTGACTGATTTATTTTCACATCATCTAGTCGTAGAAAAATGCTAAAAGACTATCAACAAAATAAAAGTTAGTATGAAGGAAATATAGAATCTGTATACTAACCATGTGTCGTCGCGTTAGCGTAGCGTACAAGGCAAAAATACGACGAAAGTACATTTGTCTGCTGCATACAAAGGTTACATATTGGAGCCTGTCGACAAAGCGGAATCAGCACGTATTTGTAGAGAAGCGTTCTTGCCTCGTCTCCCCTTGTACTGCCTTGTCAGTCGCTATGCGTATGCTTCGTGGTGTGTAGTTCTTTTCACCACCTAAGAAACTGACCTGACCTGAGATGGGATACTAACATGCGATAAAGCCATAAAAGTATTAGCCGTGACTGGGTCGTATTCATTTTGTTGGCGAATAATAAATTATAACCTGAAAACTCTATAAGACTTTTGGGTCATTCTTATTATAAATTTACTCAGTACTTTCTCTTTTCCATCTGGTATAGTGCGGCTCTGCACGGTAAATCCGGTAAATGGTTTTATTGCATCTCAAGCCTAAGTCAAGTCAAGTCAAGTCAGTTTCTTAGATCGTGGAAAAAACTGTACAACATGTCTGTAATGTAGTGGTACCAAGAAAGCACGCCCTCTTCGTTGCTAGCCATATTGTAAACCAACTTCTTTCGTACGACACATGGACAGAATTTAAGCGTAAACGTATCGTCACTTTTAATATGATAAACTAACGCTCCGCTATTGCTACGATACATCTCATATCATCTACAATATAAACGAAAACTAATGGTTGAGTGAGTCTCACCTTACTTACGGACCAGTCAGCTAGTGGAGTTCTGTGGTGGAGTGGCGAAGATCTAATATATCATTCTCGAGCTTTAGCCAAAAAGATTCCTCAAACTCCTTCTTGAAAAAACGAGAAGATATAGCAGTGAGCTTCTATGTACTGAAACGAAAATATTAGACGTATAAGACAATTATATTTATCTAATTCCGCTATCAACTGTGACTCTTTAAGTCATTCCTTGCACATTCCTTGACGTTAGGTAACGTCACATTTTTATTAACCTTATGAAAAGTAGTTATGTAAAAACTTTACGTAACTGTTTAAGTTTCAACATAGAGATACTACATGAGTTTCAAAGAATAATTTATTAATTAGGTTGGTACTGTCAAAACTGACAATTATTTCATTATTTAAACTGACAATTACCCCATAATTTTAATTCTATAGTATTTTAAGATTTATAAACATTGAAAAACATTATTAAGGACACAGTTATTTGAAGTGAGTCAATTTTCTGGGTGAATACTTCATAGTAACAATTCTTTCAACTCCTTTTGAATCCACTTTAATATTACCATTGTAATTGAAGATTTCATGGAATATTATAAAAGCGCGGAATTAGATAAAACTTTGTACGTAAACACGTTATGAAGAGTGCGACATTGTTCAACTCGTGTAATTTGCAGAACTCGTTTTGGCAAATATTACGCTTGCTGAACAATATCACTCTTTTCATAACTAGTTACGTAAATAACTATTATCTAATCCCGCTATCAAATATGACACTTTAAGTCACTCCTGGACGTTAGGTAACGTCACATTTTTCATAACCTTCATATATTAGTTATAAAAAGTAGTTATATAAAAACTTTACGTAACTAGGTTCTAGAGAATAATTTATTTATTAGATACTGTCAAAACTGACAATTATTTCATTATTGAAACGGACAATCACCCCATTATTTTAATTCAATAGTATTTTAAGATTTATAAACATTGAAAAAACCATTATTAAAGACACAGTTATTTAAAGTAAGTCAATTTTCTGGGTGAATACTTCATAGTAACAATACTTTTAACACCATTTGTATCCACTTTAATATTACCATTGTATTTGAAGATTTCATGAAATATTATAAAAGCGCGGTACGTAAGCACGTTGTGAAGAGAGCGACATTGTTCAACTCGCGTATTTTGTAGTACTCGCTAGCTCTCGTTTTGGCAAATATTACGCTTGTTGAACAATATCGCTCTTTTCATAACTAGTTACGTAAATAACTATTATCATTAAAACAACATGAACTTGAATCAAATCAGCAAAGTCAAACTCACAATTCTACGACATGGAACAAACACACTCAACTAAATCTAGCAATGAGAAAAACTGCTGAGCAAAGTAGCTTTTTGTTTCTTGGACCTTTAAGTTATTAATGCCACACCCCAGAAAATTAAATGTGAATCTTCTGTGAAGGTACTAACTTTTAAACTCCATGAATATATTACAAAAATAAGTATATATATACCGTTTTCCCATCAAAGATCCTTTGTTAAGTAATGTTTTAGCATTGAAATAGTGTATAATGTCAATTATTTTTAATTTTTATCTTAAATTTGACTGGTGGTGGAAAAATTGTATATACACCACGAAGGTGAAGACATTCATAAGCCTCGCACCTTAATTTTTGTGTTACGTCAATAATAATAGTCTTCACCACTATTATTATAGTTTTAGTTTAATTATCTATTATCCATTAATTATCCACTACTTATTATTATTATTTATTTGTCGTCTAGTATAAGTTTTCTTTTATTAATAATTTATTCTTGCAAACAAGCCTTATTGGCTTCGCATGTATAAGACGTTTGATTTGCGTCTTTTATGTATTTTGAATTATGTGAGAATATATAGTATATTACGTAACGTGTGCGGAAAGTGACATTTTTCACACGAGTGGGAAGTATTGTCTCACGAGCGCAGCCGAGTGAGACAATCCCACGAGTGTGAAAAATCACTTTCGCACAAGTTATGTACACTATTTTTCCTACGACCACGCGATATACTTTTACCAAATTAGGCATGTATAATCTTGCTTTTTTATGTAGATGTGAGAGGTTTTACATATGTGTATTTGTAAATACTTTATATGGTTTTGATTACTTACCTTTGAAATTGGCCCAGAAAATTGTGATTTTTTATGTTTTAATAACATGAAAGTCCAATAAATGTCGATATAAACACATTTTATTTTGGAGAATAAATAAACTGTTGTGTATATTTCCTTAGCGCTTATTAGTATGTTGGACAAGAACCACAAGCTACAACAGTGGGATGGCCGAGCGGTCTAGGCATCCGTGGGCTCGATTTTTGACAAGCAGTAGGGTGGTTCGAGTCCGGCCTCGGTATTTTTTTTTTTAATTTTAAATGAAATAAATAGATTATATTATATTATTATATGGACAAATCAACTTAGGAAATAAGCATTTCACATATACATATTAATTTGCGGAGTAAAAAGACTAGCATTTCAACATTCAATTTGACAGCTTTTTTATCCGCACACGTACGGATAAGATTTTATTCCGTACGCGTATGAATAAAGGTCACTTTCCATAGAACTAATCAGTGCGATATATGTCACTTTCCTATGTGGTCGTAGGAAAAATTATTATTATTTGTTTTTCATATAAACTCATGTCCACTCATAAGAGTAGTGTTGAACTTGACCCACCAACCAAAAACACCCTGTGTAAATTTGCTGATGATCATTGCTATTATTATTATTATAATCAGATATAACTGTATCGAATTATTGGCAGCTTATATAATGTAAGAGGGAAATTTTATCACAGGGGAAATAGGTCAACTGATAAAAATGGTTCGACTATTTCATCATACAGTAGAGTTGATATTTGTTCTTTTAAAATTCTCGTAGAAGTGTGTAAAATATTACTTTTAAGTAAATATTATCATGAAAGTATTAGCTTTTTGTTTATTGTTATTCAATTTTGCTTTGGTAAGATACTCACATTATCTTTGTTATAGTAATAATTATAAATTGCATTAAGTATTGTAGACATACTGACTCTAAGTGAAGCAATTTAAATAATTGTTGAAACCATTTATTGGTATTTGAAAGAATGATTTACCTGAATTTGTACAAAAAACTGTTCATGAAATAAACTAGAGAATTATTTCTGTTACATTTATGGGATAAAATTTTTGAACGATTAATACGAAAGTCCTGCTTTCTGTTTAATTTTAATCTCTGAAAGCATTTTCCTTAGCTTTTCCAGGGTACATTTCAAAAATTTAAAACTAATTAATTGTCCAAAAAAATTAAAAATGTGTATGAAAGGTCTATGTGAGAGGTTAAGACAAATAATTAAGATGTTGTATGAAGGACGGAGGTAATACACACTTATAGTTTTGTTCATAAAAAAAAATCCTTAAGAAAAATAACAAATTTACCATTACCTGTTAATCATTTTTAATATCTATGTATATAGTATATGTATTAAGAACGGTAAGGGTAACGGTAAAACCCTTTACGTTCGAGATACTTATTTTTGTGCGATCGTATTGAAATAAATTTCAAATAAAATAGTTTTTTGATATCTTTGTCCTTTCTGTGAAATTGTTTTTATGCTAATTTACTACTTTTTACACTGTTCTGTTCGGTTCTGTTTATTAAAAAAATATAAAAAATTAATTTTTTTGTTCCTTTTGTGTAATGAATAAAGTAATATATTATTTAGGACCACTTAAATGTATGTAGTGCCAAGTAAATTACTTACCGACGTCTGAACGGTAAGTAAATCACTTACCGACGTGTTGGACTAAGGAACCAGTAATAATAATAATAATAATAATAATAATAATGTTTATTCAAAAATATTCTAGGTACAAATAAAAAATACAAATAAAATACAAATCTATCATATCTTACAAATAAACATGAAGAATCCCACTAAAACCGAGGTTGTGCGTGGGTGATCTGCTCATTTTTATATATATATACACATATATAATAATATAGAGATGTATACACATACACATATACACAGTAAACACAACCTACTGTAAATAAACAAAAAAAAATAATTTTATAACTGCTTGTAAAGTACTATTAGGGTGTACCAAAGAAAACTTTTCATTTTTTTCCTTAGTTACCATGAATATTACCCAGAAGTATTAAAAATCTCATATGAAGTGGGAGCGCTAGCTATCGAAAATTTCCCTGCAGGTCCAAAACTATAGTAACGAGTGTTAAAATTGTCATTGTGACATATGCCAAATTTTAAAGTTCTATTCAAGAAAATGTGACCGATTATTTTTTTCACTTGTCAAAATCTGACATTTTGGTGGTTTTAACCAATAGCAATACATTATTCTAGCCAATCATTCGGTATTATACTGATAATTCTGCTTCCTCATCGATAAAACCTTGTTTACATCGAAACGTCAAAATTTTACTTTAAATTTGTCATTATTGACAACTAAAAGTGCTTCGAAGTTTATTGAAAAATGAACACAAACCAATTGAGTGCCATCACCCAAGAGAATATTGAACATTCAGGTATTACAAAATTTTAAATTGTTGAAAAAAATAATCTTCCCAAATACAACTCGCTCTTCAATTTTTATCACATAATTTTTTATTTTCATCACTTAAACTTGTTTATTTAAGGCAAAAACATTCAACCAAACCGAATTTAGATAAAATCCCTCGTCCTAACGGACTCGTGATTTTATCAATCGGTTTGTTTTCATATTTTTGCCAAATAAACAAGTTTTCGTGGAAAAGAAAAAATTATCGAAAAAATTTGAAGCACTCGTGGTATTACCTTTGATAATTTTTTACTGAGTATAGTAACCAATCAAATTACTTAATTTCAAGTCATGTGTCAAATTTCATCCAATCACCGCTGTATTACAGTGATAACTTTTTACTGAATATAGTAACCAATCAAATTACTTAATTTCAAGTCATGTGTCAAATTTCATTCAATCACCGCTATATTACAGCGATAATACCCTACATGTGGTGTTTTCAGTTTGGTGTTTATTTTTTATTAAAAATTAATTAAACGTCAAACTGACAACTGGATTTAAAATGTCGCTAAGATTTGGTATTGCATCTAACGATTCAATTAATTTACCAATTATACTTTTCACAACTGTAGTTTTAAATAAAAATGAATTATATTTGATTAAAACTAATAAAGTTTGTATTGAAAATTATTAAACATCAGATTGACAATAAATTTTTTGATATTTACTAAGTAAAAAATTATCTTATCGAATACTCCTCGGGTCTTGATAAATACTCAAAATTTTGTCGTAGAGAATCCTTCAAGCGTGTTGCTCAAAGATAATAGCCCTCGGCCTGCGGCCTTGGGCTATTATCAAGAAACACGCTTTCAGCATTCTCTATGACAAAATTATCTCGGTATTATCAAGACCCTAGGGGTATTACTACTGAAAATACCCTACATGTGGTGTTTTCAGTTTGGTGTTTATTTTTTATTAAAAATTAATTAAACGTCAAACTGACAACTGGATTAAAAATGTCGCTAAGATTTGGTATTGCATCTAACGATTCAATTAATTCACCAATTGTACTTTTCACAACTGTAGTTTTGGATAAAAATGAATAATATTTATTTGATTATAACCAATAAATCATTAAACGTTAGATTGACAATCAATTTTTTGATATCTACAAAGTAAAAAATTATCTTATCGAATACTCCTCGGGTCTTGATAAATACTCAAAATGTTGTCGTAGAGAATCCTTCAAGCGTGTTGCTCAAAGATAATAGCCCTCGGCCTGCGGCCTTGGGCTATTATCAAGCAACACGCTTTCAGCATTCTCTATGACAAAATTATCTCGGTATTATCAAGACCCTAGGGGTATTACTACTGAAAGTAAACCCAAAAATACAATACTTTCATTCTTCTACCCGAGAAATATAACTACCGAATTACACTTGTGCATCGAAATAAACGTGATAATTTTCCATTCAAGCATGTTGTCTAAAAACTGCATGAGTTTATTTTCATGTTTTAACAAAATATGAAAATAACCCTGTGTAACTTTTGTATTTCCTTCCGAAAATATCGTCTGAGATGACGAAAAAGAAATTCCGGTAAATTTTGAGCCCTTGATATTAATGTTAAGAGTGCTTTTTTATTTCCCATTTGAATTCCATAGGACTTTTTTTTGTTTGCATTTTTAATGCACTTGAACGAATGAATGTCTCGTGAAAATCAAAACATATTCTTGTAGAAAATTTAACGATCTACAAAAATGGTCTGAGATGATTTTTTTAGAAGTTATTCGACGTTAAAGTCCAACCCTAAATCGTGAAGGATAACTTTGACTATTTGTTATAAGTCTGGACTTCCTTGGGACGGCTACTTTGGATATCCCCGGAACGTCTTCCTTGTAGCTTTCCTAAAATGTAGGTTAGAAAATATCTATCTGATCTTTCTATATATCCCCCTTATGACAAAGTCCTTTAGTTGTTTTCATAGAATGTCCTATTTAGGTGAGTGAATATCCTAAAAAGGTTAGGTTTTTTTTGTACCAATATCGGAAGTCCTATGGTCTAAAAGCTTTACTGTGGACGGCCTTAGCACGTCCACGATCTAAATCGGACGTCCCGAAGACATCTTAAGGACGTCTTTGTACTGTTTGGGATGTGTTGATAGCAAACAGACCAAAGTTTTAATACCATAATAAGATATGTGTAGGTTTATAAATAGAAACTGTGTTAATTGAACATAAATAATGCCTTGATATATGTATTTTAATTTTAGGCCAATGAAACGAAAGAATTGATTGAAGGATCTCTAAAGTCTTGTGGTGCAGAAATTGAAGGACCTAACGCAATACGTAAGTTAGTAGTTCAAGAAAATGCAGATGAAAAAAAATTGGGATCAATACTTTTCTGCGCCAATAAAAAAATTGGACTTCAATATGAAAACGGAGATATGAATCTTGATGTTCTGGAAAACCTCATTGAAGCGGGTAACAATGATGAAGAGACATCTAAGAAATTCATGGATTGTGGAAGATTGAAAGGCAACTCTGGCGAAGAAAAAGCTTTCAATTTTGTGAAATGTCATGAATTGATATGAAAATAAACCAACATTATACTTAAGATTTTTATTTTGGTAACAATTAAAGTTATTTGATCAAATATATACGTTTATTTTACCTTGGATTGTCAGTAGAAGTATTTATTTACTATTTTTAACCCTAGATTGCCAACCTACGTAAAATTTACGTACAGTTTTTTTTAAATCTCAAAAAACTGGCCTATTATTGGTATCCTCGTTCTGCCGCTCCAGCAGTGCATCTCCCAAAACCTCAGTGCCTCAACATTCGGCTGCCGACGATTTTCTGTTGTGGCAGTTGTGGATTGTAAGTTACCGAATAAAGAGTGATTATCTGTTGGAGAACGAGTAGCTCCAACATTGGCAAGTGTCAATTATAAGTAAAACTTCCTATAGCTAGTTGTCATCATGACATTCATTATATAACCTCATTTCAATATTGATTTTGGCATCTGTCAAATTATTAATAAAATACATTCGTCTACATGGGTTATTTATTTTTCATAGAAACCAAGTAACCTAATGTCACTATTAAGAGTCACTTTTGAAAATTAAAAACGCTGAAAAGTTGTCAAGTTTTGCAAAAATAGATTATTATGTTGTAAAATAATTCCCACCATAAGAAGTTTTGAAATAATTCCCACCCATTAAAGCTAACGTAAATAATAGTCGAGTGTTCAGAATTTACAAGGAGCCCTTAAGTTGAAGAAATTGCATGTAGATTTTCAACCGGCACACTTCACCATATAGGATGAAAAGTTTATAGGATAGTAAGATTGTTACAGCAATGCTTACAATCTCAAGATAAGTGTTTTTCCAATTTTTATTACTTTTTGTCATAGAAACAAATTTATTGAAGAGAGAAATTCAGATACTTTCATAGTTTTTGCTAATTTTAAATTTGATTAATTTTGATATTGTATGAAAATAATTTATTTAATTGTAGTTTTTGAATTAAGAGTGAATGACAGGCCTGAATATTATGAATGTGTGTTATAGTTTATAGGAGTGGAGTCACAGTTATTGTTGTTGTTTTTGGAATTTATAATCTAAAAATTATATGTAATTTGTTTAATTTTATTTAGTTAGATTTTGTTATTAAATATATTGGATTAAGATTAATGTGTTTAATTAAAATCAGTTAGATTTATGTTTACAAAACGATAAAAACAATAAAAAATTTTTAACCGGTACCAATGAGATTATAGTCTATTGAATTTCGACGATTGAAAAGGTCGACCCTACTTTAGTGTTGGAATCAAGAGTGACTGCAACATTATCAACGCGTAAATTTTACGTATAGTTGGCAATCTAGGGTAAAAGAACGCATGTCGTAGCGTTACCTACACCAGCTATAATTTAGACGGCCAGCACAACACTTTTAACACGTTTTGCAGCTTGCATGGATTGTGCAGGAAATAATTTTGAACACTCGCTGGATTTAGGAAATGTTTGTTATTTTTGAATGAAAATAAGCTGCAAAAGTTATATAATTAATTACTTTCCCCTAAATTGAAAGGTTTGAGACAATTTTTGCACATATTTGAGATGTACGCAAAATTTATACGTATTGTTGGCATCAACGTATATATTTTCAACGTTGGCAATCTAGGGTTAAACTAAGAGGAGCAATTTGAAATTAAGTTAGTATTTCTGCTGAGTAGGGATTGATCAGATTGCCACCCTTTACACACAACTCTTGACAAAACTGACAACGACAATATTATCAGTTTATTGTCAATAAAGTCAATCTTTACTGATCACCCATTTGTCCAGAACATACACGACATCTATCAAACTCTCATTGCTTAATACAACAGTCTCTTCCATCTAGCTTCCATCTCACATCGGAATTTATGGTAACGAAACTGCGGACAGCCACGCGAAAGAAGCTGCCTCTGGTAACAGTCCAAAATACATTTTCCAACTCAAAACGTTGTGCAAGAAACTTGGCGGCATCTACGGCGTAATAGCATGACAGCTTTACATCATGATATCCATCCATCTACTTCTCCTCTCTTCCCTTAACTTTTTAGCCCGGATTGAGGCTACTATAATCAAAAGATTCCGAATCAGCCTCACCAAACTCATACACGGATATCTGATGTCTTCTGTAGTGATATAGTGACCGTTAAGCACATACTAACTGACTGCAAACTCATCTCTACCGTATAATATATTATTATTTTGAAAATAAAAATAAATGCTATACAATTCAATTTATGTAAATATTTGTAACTATTTTTTTCTGTGCCAATGACCAGCGCTGTCGAGGCACGTTAATCTAAAATAAAAACCTTATATATGTATTATACATTTTTGTAATGCTCTAGTAGAGAAGAATCCAACAATGCAATAATATGTAGGGTGTTCTATTTGAGAAATAAGGGAGCGGTGTCAATAAAAGGAAGGAGGTTGAAGTTATAGTTTATTTACGATAAAAAGACGATGACGCTGCAAAACAAAATATTGTGATGTTGCAAGTTGTAGTTTTTTCTTCACTTAATGAAAATTAGAAAATTCAATCTGATGTTGAATTAATATATTAAGCTTAATCAACCTAATCTAACATTAAAAACATTCAATCATTCACATTTACATATGTAACAATTATATTAATAATAATAAAAAGGTAGAAAGTGTCGCGGGACACACGGTAGGAACTTTAGTTCCTTTTAAGCAAAAATTATGTAATACATCTGACGTTATAGATAAACAATTTGCATATTCCTCGGTGGTCGAGTAGTAAGCAAACCAGACTCTCACGCGAAAGACCCGGGTTCGATTCCCCGTGAAGAAGTTTTTTTATTGTTAATTATATTTTTAAACAATAAATTATTCTGCTTGATATTAATAACGACAACAGGTAGACGTTTGAAATATTTAGCAGAATATTCATTATTGTAGATAATGGTACGGTACCCTTCATGATGGAGTCCGACTGGCAACATCTACTTATAACAGCATCGTATATTTAAAAAAGGAAACCGTAGCATTATACAAATTGGACATTCAAGAACTGTACGTTTACCAAAAAAAATTAGTGGAAACATGAAATTGAATTGTAAAATTTTTAATTTGAAGTTATAGTACAATTTATAGAAATTTTCATTTTCTAGATTTTTTCTTAAGTGGGTCGTAGAAAAAATATGCTGTTCGACTCGTGTGGATTGTCCATATCGCACTTGAACGATTGAGCACTCCGCCTACGGCGTCGTGCTCAAACTTCGTCCTCGTGCGATATGGCCATCATATGCAAACTAGTTGCACAAACTACTAATTCAATCAAAATATGCCCTTTTACATTTAAAAACAACATGCCAAATGTCAAATCAAATTATCCATCCATTTTTAAGTTATCGAATTAAAACATTAAAGTTTTCAAAATTTCAACACCCTGTATTTCGAAAAGTAAATGTGCTAGACCCCTTAATCCTCAATCATTTTGTCCAATTTCACGAGAGGAATCTACATGCAAACGTTGTAATTACCCTTAACATTCGAGATGATTATACCATTTTTCGCGCGATCGCATTGAAATAAATTCCAAATAAAATAATTTAAATTTCTTCGAAATGAACGAAATGTCAAAAGTGACATTTATACTTCTCGATTAGTTTAAAATATATTTTGCATTTTGGTGAAATTGTTTTTATTCTATTTATTACTTTTCGACGTCTGAACGGTAAGTAAATCACTTACCGACGTGTTAAACTTAGAAACCAGTAAACACAACCTACCGCCCTGGCAACCGATGCTGTGAATAAACAAAAAAGATCAATCGCGCAAAAAAATTATGGGAATAATAGTAAAAATTTATCCGAACAAATTCAAGTAGATCACCAGCACTGCGAATACCAGCTTTGCATAGAATTTTAATATAGCATCGGTGGTTCAGTGGTAGAATGCTCGCATTCCACGCGGGCGGCCCGGGTTCGATTCCCGGCCGAAGCATATGAATCGCTGCTTCGTAAACGATAGAGAGACTCAGGAGACACACGCACGCACGTAACGTGACGGTCAGATCTTTTGCGTCGCGACCCCCGGTCGCTCAAACATAACCTGACGTGAAGAACTAAAGTTCCAAAATACATCTAGCGAATACTATTACTTACGTCTCTTACAGAGGTAGGCGGGAGAAGATGGCCGCATTTTGGCATTCTCGTTCAAAATAGCTTGACAAAGATGTTACCATCTCTTGTCATTTACTGTTCAGCTGCTTCGGCATTTTATTAACTACACACTGCAGATTTGCCTAAATAATTAGTTATGAAAATAACTGTTTTTTTTTCTTCAAGAAACAATGAGTTTAAAAGCCCAAAAAAAACTTGTAAATATTAGACGATGATCGAATGTTAATAAACGTCAAAACAAACTGGGAATTTTACTAGTTGATCTGACAACGTCTTCAAGCTTTGCCAACCCGTTAGCAGTAAATTGCCCTAGCTGTTGAGAATAAATTCTATTTACGGTTGGTAAATTAATATTTATTCTGATAAGCAGGAAAGTACATCATCGTCTTTTTATCGTAAAAATCCTATATATGAGTGAAAAGACGTCTTCCCGTTGTCGTGTGCAAAAATTTTTTGAATTTGCGACACACTTTATATTATTAACATGGAGTTTGTTTATTCCCCAATTTTTCAACTCCACAGAATCAATTATTAATTTAGAATTTAACTGTATATGTATTATCATTATCAGTTAAATCGTGTTCAGTTTACTTCGTTCACTTCTACTATATCATACTTATCAGACATTTTATAAAGAGTTTATAAAGTCAAGGTTTCTTAAAACTATAAAAGTGGTACACGTTGTGTAATGAAGATATAACAATTTCATTATGAGGGCTTTTTTTATAGTTAGTCTGTTAGTCGTTGCAGTTTTGGTAAGAATTATTAATTTAAATTTATTGGTATCACTGATTTTTCCTTTTATTGACTATAGATAGTAAGTACCTACTAAATCTGGAAAAGCATTTTTTATTGTTCTAATTCAATACAAAGTATTGTAGCATTCTATTAATTGTATCGATGTAATGTTACAGATGTAAGTAGTTAATGACACTATTAACATTTTTGTTTCCTGATTATATCATTTGATTAATTGAAATGCTTTTTTATGAATGTATATCAAGGTATTTCTGTATTCTAAGTTGGGTTACTGCATATGTTTACTATAGAAACTTTTGATAGTATAAGTCGGCACTTGAATAAGAGACGGTAAGAGCTCGCTTGGGTGTTTAACCTTTTCAACGATTCACATATTCGTAATGGAATGTGATTTTATTATTTATACCTTTTTTTTTCGATTTTTGTAACATAAAATTAAAATATTTGGTTAGAACGGGGAAAATAATACCTCATTAAGGGAATACAGCATAATTTGATACCTCTTACACAACACCCTCTAAAATGGGTTTACTCTTTCATCAATATTATCAAAGGTAATACCACGAGTGCTTCAAATTTTATCGATAA
>CAJUYH010007800.1:0-16734 GCA_910591685.1 Galerucella tenella | reverse complement strand
TATCTATTGTACCCCTTGGTTGGACTTTCTCATTCTCATTTCCTCTCACCTTCCCAGGAGTATCTTTCATCGTCTTAAATCTGCTAGATCTCTCCAACATTAAGATTAATTTTTAATACATATTTTTTCTATTCCAGTGTGTCCTACGACCCACAGTAAATTATTCAGGGCATTCCCATACCTCTTTTGATCTGGACACACTTTCCTGATTTTCTAAATATTTTTTTAGCTTCGAAGGTGTTCGGTTTTTTGCCCTTACACTTCTATCCTAGTCACTTCTGTTGCCCTACAGCCATCTGTAACATTTTTGGTCTGGTAATGGTTTTGGGATCCCATTCAAGGGTGACCAAGGTCAAACCATTTTTTTAGTTCCTTCCAAATGAATAGATGGCGACAAAGAACAACATAATGTTTACTTTACACTTCACCTACATTAATGTATTTAATTTCTCGGATTTGTAATCCACTTTATTACAGTTTCCTGTAAAAACTGTCATTTTAGTAAAGCGTGTTATCAGTAGATGTCATACAAGATTTTTATTAAATTACTTTTCAAATAGCAAACCGTTTACTAAGAAGCAACAACTATTTCCCTGGTTATATGCCACGACAGATATTGAATTACACTTCTAAGTTAAACGGGTTTGCATGGGATATCTGTCCTAAGGATATTTTCAAAATTTTTCAAGTTTAGGATAACCGAAAGTGTTGATATAGAGGTGTTTGGTATTATTTGATTTTTCTGTTGTTTGTTTGTGGGAGCCTTTCTCGTCTATTTTTCCAAATTAGTTTCTTCCAAGCCGCTAGGTTGAGTCTAAACATTGAAGGAATCACAAACGGTTGGAAATTGGACGACTAACGCGCAGTGAATAAAAACCGTTTACAGAGAGACACTGCGCATGAGTCGTTCATATTAAAGCCGTTTGTGATCGCTCTACGAACAAACCTATAGGTTATCTATGATCCCATTCCAATCCAACAGGAGCGGGTAAGCATACAACACGGCTCTTTTAACTGCGCATGACTCAAGACTTTGCCAAATTTAGTAGTAACATAACAATATTGAAATAAATATGTAAATATCAGAAATAACAAAACTAAAAAAAAAACAAGAAATCCCAGGCCCAAACCCCGTTGATCAAAGTGTAACTATGTATAGAAATATCAGAAAATGAGAAATAAAAAACTTAAAACAAAAACAAAAAAACCCAACACCTAACCGGGTTCCGAACCTACGACCTCTGAGTTGTAAGCTCAATACCCTACCAACTGCGCTAATCAGCTCACATTAAAGGCTGCTTGGACGCATGCGCACCTCAACTACTAAATTTGACGTGGTGGGTGGAGCCGTGTTTTATGTTTACCCGCTCCTAATCCAACGGGCAGCAACGGTAACGGTACCCAAAAAAATGGAATTAACAAACAAAAAGAAGAAAAATAAAATTTGCATAACAATTTGTTTGGGGATGTAACGAATTGTTTCTGGTAATAAAAATATACTTGTAGAATGGTTAGATCATCCTATATGTCAAGAAACTTTTAAATAATTTGTTATGAATATAAAATATTTGATTGGTTGTCTGTACCTTGTATTGCTACGCTTAGATCTACGGAGTTGAAACTGCTTGTACTCAGTTCTTTCTGCCTCTTTTTCGACTTTTTTCTTCTTGTACTGGAAAGATGCTCTCCCCAAAGATTAGCTCCCCCATGCGTATACGGAATATTCAATAAAGCTATTCCTTGTAACGGTGGTCCATTGGCAAGATCCAAACTTTGATCGTCACACTAGAATGTTTAGATTTGATTATTATGTGGTAGGTACTGCATAAAAGTAAAGTACTTACAGTAATTTCAATATGTTCATGTAGGTTTTTACAAGACGCCGAAAATTGTTCTGAAGTTGCGTATTCAAAGTACCAGAGCTTATTTTTCATTCTGCTATTGAATTTTTCTGGATTCTTTTCTCGTTCCAGATGAAATTTAACACAAATAGCAGCATCCTAAAAACATGAATATAAGGTTTCCATCTAGCGGATGATTCAATAACCAGCATGTTTGGCGTGAGTTAAAAATAACTTAAAGGAAGCTGCCAACAGACAGAGAACCTTTGAAATTATTTTTAGATTCGTAGAAAGACCGCTAGATAGCGTAACTCAGAAAACAAGAATTTTTTAGTTGTATTTCATTTAATAAAAGGTAGGAGAACAGAAATTTGAAAAAAAATTGTTTAGAACTCCGTGTTTTTCAAAAAATTAATAATCCAGCATACTTACAACTCCTATAGAAAAATAATTATTGATAATATTATATGGTATTCTAGTATCGGGTATCTTCTGATCTGGATCAGGAGGTGAAGTATCATATAAATCCACCATCCATCTATCAAGCATTACCGAAGACGCTCTAGCGATTTTGTGTAACATTTTATGTATCGACTCCCCTTCGTATCCTCCACCCCATCGAAGGCATCTCGCTAAGTCATTTCCAGTTCCTAAAGGGATCACTGCCACCGCTGGCTGACACTCCAATTCGATTTTATCTAGCAAACAATATTTATTCATATTCTAATATCACATCATTGTAATGCAAAACTTACCCATAGTTTCTAACACCCATCCAACGGTTCCGTCTCCTCCACAACACACAACTTTAAAGTTGGGAACGTCCTTGAACATACTTAGTCCCGCCATAGGACCGTTGCCACTTCCCAGGATATGTACTTGTCTTGGGTTGAGTATGTATTGAAATTTTCTAAGGATTCTTGAACCTTGCCGACCTCCTGATTTGGGATTAATGAAAACCAAAAGAGGCACGGAACTCGGGGACGTTGTGATTTGGAATGACAAGGCAGGCTGTTTGTTTTGTGATATGGAACCCTAAAAAATAATATCTAAAGAGAAAATTTTAATGTAGATGGATGATAATGAATGATTAAAATTTTTTGCATCTAGATAACAGGTACTAATAATGAAGAATTATAGTTTGGCAAATCTATCTGAAGCTACGCGGCATCGCTAAGGGGTGAGGAAACATGGACGATATCTGTCACAAATATACCATTGGCGTACGGTATTTTATAAAAGTATTAAAACATTTTATGAAGATGTATATATAGAAACTGATTTATGCTTCTCTTTAAAGGTAAGGCATTCCTCAAGACAATTGGTCTATTTTTCTGCTCAAGTTTTTTCCACTCTCAAGCTAATACATAACACAAAAACACAAATACAGCCTTAGCTGCCAGGCCTGTTTCGACAACTTTATTGCAGCTAGCGCTTCAGGTGGATAGGTTTGAAACCTCATTTTTCAATTCAAGGTCATCCTATTCAATTTCACTGTGAATATACTTTCAACTTACATTATCATGTCCGTATTTAGATCCCCGCTTTTGTACGGATCTTTGTCGATCCAAGACAATGGGATAAATGGAGACTGGTGGTAAAATATGGACGGCGTGTTCTCCAAGTCCACATTCAGCTTTCACTTGGGAAACACATTTATTGTGTAACTGGAAGAAAAAATAAAAATATAAACTATGTTTTCTGCTCGGTTACAATTTTATCCACCAATGCTCAGTGGCTGGATGTAAAGTTCGCTAATCTCTAGACTATAAAAGGTTTCCGCGGAAGCCTTACTAGGAAAATGGGATATTACGTTGGACTGGAATAGGGTAAATATTGTAGAGGGAATAGAGGAGGGCAGATGCTTTGGATGTGGAGTGAGGGACCACCAGGTAGCGGGGTGTAAGGCCAAAAGAGTGCTGAGTCCAAAAGGGAATGCTGGCTATGTAAGAGTGTGGAGCACATGACCAGAGACTGTCGGCAGGCCTTCCTTTGTGGAGAAAGGGGACACAAGCCAGGGGAGACAGAATGTAGTAGGGGAAGGAAGGGAGTGGATGAAGACGGAGAGGTAAAACATGGGAGGTACCCTCTCGACCCCTCAGAGGGGACGAGTCTGGGCAAATAGGAGGAAGGAGAATGCAGACCGCGGGAAGAAAAAAAGTAGAGGATGGATGGAGGGTGTTACAGATTAATCTAGTGGAGAGCATGATTAGGAAAGAGAAGGCATGTGAAAGGTGGGAGTGATAGAAGGGAGTAGATGATGGAGAGTGTGTGAGGGACCGCCGCCCGCCTTGAAGTATGCTAGGGTAGTGATTCCGAGGCGGGAGTAACGGCAAGCTTGAGGTGGGTTTGGTTGGTAGGCATTTCCTTGGGGATTATTAATACTCACGGTTATTTGGCACCATCGACAGTGTAATCCAGTAATACCAGCCTTCACCGGTTTTCTACACCTAGCGCATTTTCCATGACAGTTACCTTCCACCCAGTGGTGCTGTAATGTTTGGCAAGACTTTTTGCTCTTCACATAAGTTGCAATACAACTTGCCGGGGCTCGAGCAACGCACCGTTCATGGACCGTGTACTTGCAAACTATAAAATAAATAGAAACATTTATTTTTAAGTGCAACTGCCTGGCCAGTGTGTGGTTTCTTGTACCAGGTTGAATGGCTACATAAAAAAAGCTGGACTTGAAAATGAAACTTAGTGATTACTTACAAACACAACTCAATCCTTTCTTTCCCAATCCAACTAACATATTTAGGCAGAGATTACAATAAGCAGGTCTGCTAAAATGTTTCAATCTCCACAAATGATTTCCATCTTCTTTAACGTTCGAGTCGAGACCCAGCAATACCAAGAGCGGTATTGTTGTGAGACCTCCTCGTTTCCATTCTTCCAACGAAACTGTACCATCAGCATCGTAATCTATCTCCACCATCATATCCTGAAGAATCTGGAATTCACATTCTCAAGTTAGCTTATTCAAAATACACTCAATACAATGTAATATTCTACTTACTGGTTTCAGTTCGGAAACATCCCAGCCCAGGTACTCAGCAACTGTCATCATTTGATTCACTATACAGTCCATTTCGTTGGTGTCCAAAACTCCATCTCCATTTGTGTCGTAAAGTCGAAACATAACTGAAAAGTGTTATCAAGTGTTATCTTTTACTTATTTCAACTAAATGCATTAGATTTGTCAGCTGCGCTGGAGTAAATGCAGCGAACTATCCTTTTAAAATCACGGCTTAGTTTTAGACCGAACTGTAATAAATACAGAGGATAAAATCTGTAGTAAATCATTTATTGAACTAATTATAGTTATAGACTAGCTACATTCAAACGTTATACTTACATTCTAATTTATCCTCTGGTCGGCCTGCTTCTAGAAGTGACAGGTAACAAACAATATCCTTCAGAGATACTTTTAGTTGGCTCACATCTAACATACTTGTCTTCCTCACGATGTGCCTCATTTCTTTAAAGAAAAATATATTTAAAAAAAAATACCTCACAGTTCTTAAATAGCACAACAACGTATTATTTTGTGAGACAGAATCTTGACAACATACATTTTGCTGAGTGCACGAATAAAAATGGGAAATGTCTGGTGTAGAATGAGATTTTTTTAATATTTTTTATTCGTAAGTTATAGACAATAACAGAAAGCGTACAACAGGGCAGGGGCGTATATAAGGAGGGTTTTGGGGGCTGGAAAATATAGTAAAAGGTACAATAATTTTTTGTTAGCATGCTGCCTTTGTCTGAGCCTCCAATAAAGCTTCCCCTTTTAAATCTATCATGTAAAAGCTATAGCTACGTGACTGCAACAGAGTAATATCCTTAAAACTTCGTAACCAAGTCTTTGTATCTCAAGAGTATGTGAAATCTTTTTGGCTACAACTAATAATTAAAAGGATTTAATTTGAATTTAATAAATAGTTCATCTTTTGAAGTAAATAAATGACGATGAACTAGTTTTATAAACATTATTTAATAAATTTTTGTTTTCCATCTCGATGTTATGAATTACATGCACTCCCATCGAATTTTGGCATGGAATGTTATACAATGGATATTATGATACAATTTTATTGAGCTTTATAACCTTCAACTTCAACACGGTATTGTGTACACATGGATACTGAAGTAAATTCGTCGCTCATCAAACCAATTGCTGTTTTATTTTTCCGGCAGTTCTTCATACATCCAAGTATATCAACTGACAATCCATCAATCATTCAAAATGGTTAGAAACCGTAAATTATGTGCTTCTCTTTCTTTTTCGAATCTACACGTTTAATACAATGAAAATATCCTTTTTTATATTCAAAAAAATCGCAATGCGGTTGTCAAATTGTATTTCGAATATCAATAAATAGCGGATAGATAAAAGCGTTTTAAAAGAAGAGAAAAAAATACCTTCGAGTTTCCCGTTATTTACTAGAAGAGAGTTATTGGACTTCTTGGACGAATTCCTTGATATCTGACTGTGAGACGGGGATGAATCTGAGCTCTTTTTTCCTAAAACTTCGTGACAGGAATACGAGGTATGTGTTACCGTCAACATTGGATGGACCGTTCCTGAAACAAAGAAAACAAATCAATGGGTATTAGACTTCTAAAAGTAAACGGTCTCTCAACACCGAGTCTGTTTATTGCGTATTAATTGATGATATATTTGTTCCATTTTATATCTAATAGATTTCAGTTAACTATAATTGGAAACATAAATACTGGTAGTTTAAGATGGGTGATATATACAGGGTAGCGATAAAGTCTGGCGCCAAGTCCTTTTCTTTGAAAAAAGGTACAACGTGTCGCGGGACACACGGTAGGAACTTTAGTTCCTCTTAAGCAAAAATTATGTAATACATCTGACGTAATAGATAAACAATTTGCATATTCCTCGGTGGTCGAGTTGTGAGCAAACAAGACTCTCACGCGGTAGACCCGGGTTCGATTCCCCGTGAAGAAGTTTTTTTTATTGTTAATTTTATTTTTAAATAATTATTCTGCTTGATATTAATAACGACAACAGGTAGACAGAATATTCATTATTATAGATAATGGTACGGTACCCTTCATGAGGGAGTCCGACTGGCAACATCTACTTATAACAGCATCGTATATTTGAAAAGGTTTACCACAAAAAAATTAGTGGAAACATAAAATTGAATTGTTAAATTTTCAATTTGAAGTTATATTACAGTTTATAAAAATTTTTATTTTCTAGATTTTTTCTTAAGTGTACATTTACAAATTACAATTGGTGAATAATTTTCAAACACAAAATTTGATAATTATTTGTTAATTCTTTTCAAAGAAAATGACTTGGTGCCAGACTTTCTCGCTACCCTGTATAGACTGATTCTATCGTTAGGTAGGACTTATGGTGAACATAAGCTAAGATAGAGATGGGGGCGAGTGGATCCGCGAAGGACCCTTGGAAAATTTTGAGGTATTGGAGCAATTAAACTTTTTCATTTGAAACTGTGAGATGGGGTAAAAAAGTTGTGGCTTTATCTCAGGATTAACTCTCTACATAGATCGTACCTGTCTTTCCCCTTGTTGAACAATCACTATCCGACCTGTGATGACCTAGTAATTTTTCACTAATTCCATGGATCTTTTCAACCAGCATTTCTCCATAATTCGTGGACTTTTCCTCGGTATGTTTTTGAGTATCTCCTGATGGATTAACGTTCGGTGTAGATCCTGTAAAAAATAGGATACTTATTATAGAAATATGTGCCAAAAATGTATTCGGTTTAGATCAAATTTTATATAAACTGGAAAACATTTAGCCCTAAGATTACCACGTTTACTAAATTGATATTTCGTTTACCAGAAACTGGAACTCTTGAAAAATCAAAGAATATTCTGCTAGACTACCCAGTTCGAAGATAAGGTTCTTCAAATTATTGTCGAAAATAAAATAAAAATTCCTCAATATTAGCTACAAAAGTGTTTGGAATGTTCTAGTATAAAATATATTGTATCTATATAATACCCATGATTGGAATCCAAGGTTACACAAGGTCACATAATCCTCTGGATTTTTGTGGAGGAAGATAAGCATTTTTAACACTTTTAATCCATTTTGGCAACCTCCTTTTTCATTACATCAATCCTATCTGATTTGGATAATTTATACAATTGCTTACGGCGCTTATAAAAATCTGTATACCTAGTACGTTTCCGTTTCGATGCAGAAACTTTTCATGCTTCGTAACTTCGTGGAAAAGTTTATACATTTAAATGCACTGATTAAATTTGCTCCATTTCACGTGGTTTAGTTGCAAAGGGTAAGGAAATATTGCAGTACGCGGCTGCATTTATTTCCAAAGAATTCTCCGTTCAAAGAGATTTTGCTTTTGTGTGTTGCATGTACGGAAACACATTTTCTATGCATTGTCTTTGACTGTGACTTTTTAAAGCAGTGTCGAATGAGGTATTTTTGGGGCAGAATTCTTAAGATAGAGTCAAGAAGTGACTGGGTATCAGCAACAGATATGTTTATTAAAAAAGTGAGAAAGGTTTAAAAGAAAATTGGAAAAGAGCTAAAACAACAATCATTGAAAATCAATTGTCGATATTCAGCTAATAGTCCAGGAAATATTTCCTGAAAATAACCATTTTACAATGTTTTCCCCCTGGTGGCTTGCTTGACAAGATGACAAAATCGATCTATAAAATTGTTGCGGAAAATTGTTTAACGAGGTGAGAAGGGTGTGATATTAGGGAAAATAACGTTTTCCGTGCATATCTTTTCACAATTTTACAGAAAAAGTCTAATCTAAAACTAGATTTTGTACATAAAAAAAGATCGATTGGGTACGAAATTTTGAACAAAATTTATTCTAAAGACGTCGCAGAACAATTCTACAAATTTTTATTCAAGTTAAACTATATACTATGAGTAGAACCTGACGTGTTATCTAATAATATATATATTTTTAAATATTTCGTGACTGAACGATACAATTCACTTAACAAGCCACAATTTTTATATTGTTGGTAGATTTGAAATCAACCCTTGTTGAATAATAAAGTTTTTACCTTGACTAAATGTTACACATCATACTATGATTTAAAAATGTGATTAAGAGCGTTCCCAGCAGGAGCTCAGTTTGGAAGGATATACATTGATTAGAGATAAAGACAAGACTTATTACCATCCGAAGCAGGCTCGTAGTAAAGATCCTTTACGAAGGACAAGAGGACTACGGAAACCTAACCAGGTATCTGAACTAAGAGAAGAAAATAGGTGACACGTCAAGAAAAGAGAAGATCGTCATTTGACAAACAACGAACTACAAGAGGAAATCTATAGACTAGACGTCGCAAAAGGTGGATATGATTACGACCCTTCAAACATTAATTTCACTAGGAATTGTTCAAGCGTTCGTACTTCTATTTTGAGTGAAATGACGTGAATAAATGTCTACACGTGATTATAAGCTAAAAATAGAACATTGTTTCAAATTAACAATCAAATATAGAGGTAAGCTTTCAATACATTTGTAATTTAAATCGATGAAGGGTTGTTTGAAGGTGAGAAGAAGAGAAGTTTGACTTTATTGTATAATAAATAATGGGAACATGTTAAAACTTTTAACAAATTGACTGTAAGACATTCCTTATTGATGGCTTGTTCGCGCCTTCTGTACATCCCTTAAAACCCTCTCTGCTTATCGGGACAAAACGACGTTTCACTACCCAATTATCGATATAAATCTTGCAACAAATAGATGGGATCATTATTATGTTTAATGGTAAATTCTAGTTGGTTTGACACTTGGAAAATCTTTGATGTATAGCAAGCACCAGTACTTTAGAAACAATCACGACATCTATCGTTATATAAACAAGCTTCCAGTAAGTACAGGTGGATAAGGGGTTTCCAGTTAACTATGAGAGATCGAGTTGGTTGAGTGAAGAAGTATAGACTCGATTTTTATCAATAAAATAATAGAAAAAAGGTAGAACGTGTCGCGGAACACACGGTAGGAACTTAAGTTCCTTTTAAGCAAAAATTATGTAATACATCAGACGTTATAGATAAACAATTTGCATATTCCTCGGTGGTCGAGTAGTAAGCAAACCACTCTCACGCGGTAGACCCGGGTTCGATTCCCCGGCGTTCCCCGTGCTTTTTTTATTGTTAATTTTATTTTTAAATAATTATTCTGCTTGATATTAATAACGACAAGAGGTAGACGTTTGAAATATTTAGCAGAATACTCATTATTATAGATAATGGTACGGTACCCTTCATGAGGGAGTCCGACTGGCAACTTCTACTTATAACAGCATCGTATATTTAAAAAGGGAAACCGTAGAATTATACAAATTGGACATTCAAGAACTGTACGTTTACCACAAAAAATTAGTGGAAACATAAAATTGAATTGTTAAATATTTAATTTGAAGTTATATTACAGTTTGTAGAAATTTTTATTTCCTAGATTTTTTCTTAAGTGGGTCGTAGTCGACTCGTGTGGATTGTCCATATCGCACTTGAACGATTGAGCACTCCGCCTATGGCGTCGTGCTCAAACTTCGTCCTCGTGCGATATGGCCATCATATCCACACTAGTTGCACAAACTACTATTTCTATCAAAATATGCCCTTTTATATTTAAAAACAAGCTGCCAAATGTCAAATCAATTTATCCATCCATTTTAAAGTTATCGAATTAAAACATTCAAGTTTTCAAATTTTCAACACCCTGTATTTCGAAAAGTAAATGTGCTAGACCCCTTAATCCTCCTATCATTTTGTCCAATTTTACGAGAGGAATCTACATGCAAACGTTGTAATTACCCTTAACGTTCGAGATGCTTATACCATTTTTTGTGCGATCATATTGAAATAAATTCCGAATAAAATAATTTAAATTTCTTCGAAATGAACGAAATGTCAAAAGTGACATTTATACTTCTCGATCAGTTTAAAATATATTTTGGTGAAATTGTTTTTTATTTATTATTATTATTATATTATTATTATTTATTACTTTTCGACGTCTGAACGGTAAGTAAATCACTTACCGACGTGTTAAACTTAGAAACCAGTAAACACAACCTACCGTCCTGACAACCGATGCTGTAAATAAACAAAAAAGATAAATCGCGCAAAAAAAATTATGGAAATAATAGTGAAAATTTATCCGAACAAATTCAAGTAGATCACCAGCACTGCGAATACCAGCTTTGCATAGAATTTTAATATAGCATCGGTGGTTCAGTGGTAGAAAGCTGGCCTTCGACGCGGGCGGACCGGGTTCGATTCCCGGCCGAAGCATATGAATCGCTGCTTCGTAAACGAGAGAGAGACTCAGGAGAGAGCACACGCACGCAATCAAGGCACATAACGAAGCAACGTAACATAACATAATGAAACGTAACGGTCAGATCTTTTGCGTTGCGACCCCTGGTCGCTCAAACATAACCTGACGTAAAGAGCTAAAGTTCCAATAAAAAAACAAAAACTGTGTTATTTGAGTTTTTCACATAAATTTTGAGGTTATGTGTAAAAATTGTGAATACAAAAGTTGTGAAGCATTTTATTACTCACAACTTTGCCATTCATTTTTTTACCCGAAGGGCTTGTAGTTTTGCCGGAAATCGAGATAAACAATTTTTTACCCTTAAAAACTCACCCCCACCCACTTCCCGAACTCAGATCACCCGTAATTTATTTTTATCTTCAATTATATCATATTCCCCTTCTTTTCTAATGGGTTTTATTCTACTATTTTTTTTCACTTTTTACTATTTTTGAAGGCTTCGGCACTGGTCTATCTATATACAATGATTGCAGTTTTATTAAAAAAATGTATGTAATTTAGCAGAGAGTAGCATAAAAGGAAAGCGAGACAGATAACATCTATCAGTGTGAAAAATGTAGGGTATGTTTTCTTTGATATTTAAATGTATGTTTCCCAACGTAAATCTTTTTTGAAAAATGAATTATTGTTGGTGACAGAAAGTATTGTGATGATTTTCTTTACAAGCAACAAGTACAATCATAAATATTGACACACGAGTTATATATAAACTTGCAATGAAAACATAACGTTGTTATAAGCTACAAAATCAGATGGCGTTTAATGGAAATGATTCCAATTAGGAGAAGCTCAAGGCATAAGATTGTTTGCATCAGGTTGCATCAATAAGCTTTTCCGAAGAGCTGTTTCCAAGGGCGTTTAAATTAATTCGATTGAATTTAAGAGCGAGCGTCATTAATAGTCGACTTTTAATGAACGTTATCAATGTTGCTTCGGGTTAGATCTTCGTATTACTTTGAAAGGTGCGAGAGAGATTTTCAAAAGAAAATATGTGATAAAAATAGAAGTACAGCTTTTTCCAGCCATATTTTAGTTGAAAAAAAATTTTGATCCTTTTTATTTCCTAATACTTTCATTAAAATGATTTTCACGAACGCATTTCTTCATTTTATGGGCAAAAGATGTGTTACTTTTAACTCGATAGTCTCTAGACATCGTGTTTTCATATTTCTAGGTAGTGTTAAAAATAATTCATAGGGATATCTCCTTGAATTACGACATCGAGGCACACAGCAATATTTATTTTTGTATATATATTTTATTCAGGATACGTGCATGTTTTTTTAGAACCAAAATTTATAACTTGGGTATCTTTATATACCAATTTTTATACCATTTCAAATCTACATGTACATTGGAAACTTCCGATAACATAAGTGTTTTTATTTTTTATCAGCTCCACCTCAATTTATGTATGCAAGTTTCAAAACATCAAATTAACAAGGAATACAATCTCCTTAATTTGTGGAACCATCAACAATCTCATTTTCGACCATTCCTTTACTCCCAGCAAGTTGCTTAGGCAAACTGTTAGCATTCCAGACTGTCTTAGACTCCAAAGCCTTTAGAAGCCTGGTCCACAGATACAATAAATATTCTGGATGAGTTGAGACACCCTTGAGCACAAAAATCTATCGGTCAGGGTCGTATAGTGATATTTTTCAGAGTGATGCATGCCTCCCAACTGCCGCCTCTTATTTTGAATATTTAAAAATTATATCTTCTGTAAGTTCCTTGTGGCATTATTTATTATTTTTGGGAATCAAACCACAATATTGTTTTTTTTTTTTCATTTCAACGTTTCGGTAGCGTTCCAGCTACCTTTGTCAAGATTAACTAATAATAAAATAATTTTTGGTCCCTATCTGACACAACGAAAAAAATATGACAACTATAAATCAATAATATTTTGAAGTTTAAGACTACAAAACTTTGTTGTCAAATTTTATTAAGGTCCATTCATAGTAGATCACATCTCTGGTAAAATGTGAAATAAAATATTTTATTTTATGACATTCCAAAGATATGATAGTCTACTAGAAATGGAATCCAGTGAAGTGCACGTTCCAGGAACGGTTTTTATTGGGATAGCGCTTTTTTCGCTTATTTTGGAAATGTTGTTAATAAAACGCGTTTGTTGTTACTTTTTTGTGTATGATTATTTTTGTTTTCAAAATATGTATGACTCAGTTTGGTGTTTTTATGTGAATCGATTAACAACTATTCCAATGATAAATCATAAGAAAACCTGGATAAAAACTTATGATGCTATCCTGATAACGCAGGTAATTGATTATTGGAAATTTCTCTTTTTAACATTGGTAACCAAATTTGACTACATTCGGTTGAAATACTAGCTACACATTTATCTGCATTTAGTTGTATTAAAGCACTTTCTTTGATTTTTCGTCTTTTATTATTGGACTCTTTCAATATTATTTTTGTCGAATCCCATTGAAGTTTATACCCCTCTTCCCAAGCAGGTTTACAAATACCCGACTTAAAGAACTCCCTATCTTTGATATATTTTTTATGTTCACTTATTCGGACTTTCAATGGTCTAGATGTTTCACCTAAATAGAATTTGTCGCATCCCTGCTTCATAGTACCGCATGGCCCTGCTATCGGTAATAATTCCGTTTGTGCTGTTAATATCTTAATTAGGACTTGTCTGAAGAGATCTGCATCTTAATACTATTTAAACGCCTTAAAACGTTTCTGAAAAATACTTTTCAAAGAGCAGACATCGTTCACTAAGAAGAAACAACTACTTCTCTAGCTATATATGCCACGACAGACATTAAATTACTGATCTGGTTTGTAATTAGGTGGGACAATATCACTTTTAGATCAAGAATTGCTGCTATTTGAAATTTTTGTGGTATACGTATTCAAATTCCTTAATGTTTAAGGCCCGGAAATGTAGTAACCAGGTTGAATTGTAGATTTTACGAAGCTGAATTTTCTAAAGTGTAAAATAACACTTAAAAATTGATGATGTAAATACAAGAAAAGTCCATTTCCTGTGATCCAATTTCACAGCTTGTCCCTTTAGTATTTTCTCTCTTAGGGAAAGAGGAAAATCCCACATCAATTGTAACAAAGGGTTTGTTTTTGTATCCAATAGGACAAGCTTTTTCGTTTTAGCCATTTAAATGATCTCGTTTAAAATAGGCAGTGAAAAAGCACGTATAGACACTCCTTTATTGCTTACCAGTCACTTGGTGTTTTCAAAAGGTTTAAACTGCGTTTAAATAGTCTGTATAGAATGGGCCTAAGAGTTTATGACGTCCAGGACTAAGTAAAGAGAGAATCATTAAAAAAAACCACCTCCTCACTGCTTAGAAATCAGACAACCTGGGACCTGGGACATGCCAAGACGGTATGATGAAAAAGTATAACTTTTCAAAGAAATTCGTTACGGAATTAAGCAACAAGAAGGAATGGGATTCAAATACCATTACCAGACTTGGAAATAATGCCATTCAATGGTACACAGACGGTTCAAAAGCAATAGAAGGAACTGGGATAGGAGTGTTCGGGCCAGGACCAAACACTCTGAAAGCTTGGGAAAAAGCTGAAATACACGCCATAATAAAGTGCGCCCAGTTCAATATTGATAAAGGATACAGAAGACAAAGGATTATCATAATGTCGGATAGTCAAGCAGCCATTAAAGCACTAAGCTCTTATGTAATCAGTTCCATAATAGTGTGGGAATGCCTGGACAAACTCAATGAACTAGGCGAGAACAATATAGTCACCTTACTATGGATTCTAGGACACACTGGAATAGAAGGAAATGAAATAGCAGATAGCAGATAGCAGATAGCAGGGGGACTGAAATACTTTTCTGGGGGCCTGAACCCTTTTGCGGAATCAACCACAATGTAATATTGGAAGAAATAAGTAAAGCCGAAAAAAAGAGAAGATCTGACCATTGGAAAGATCTAGTAGTGCTTATACAATCAAAGACTCTTCTGGGTGACTACAACCTGTTGAGATCAAAAGAATGCATAAGTCAAAGTAAAACTGCGCCAAGAGTTTTAACAGGGATCCTAACGGGACATTGTCGCCTGAATGGGCACCTGAAAAAGCTCAAAATAGTGGAGGAAGAAGAATGCAGATTTTGTGGCATGGAAGAAGAAACCTCCATCCACATACTTTCCAATTGCACAGCACTCCAGAATCCTAGAGCACAGCATATGGGAGATTACTGGATAGAAGAGGAACATTTACCTAAGTTAAAGCCTGCAGACATCCTAAAATTAGTCCGGGAAATAGGACTAAAGGAACTACTAGTTTCTGAGACTCTTCTCAGAAACTGAGTAGAAGGGGGCACAATAGATCTTTTAGGTCTCAGTGAATATCGCATACATACATTATGACGTCCAACAGTTATGTAACAAGATTATGGCCCCTTGTATCTTAAAAACCTTTCATTATTCTCTATAAAATTACTTTATACCTCGTTAATTCACATTCACACAAAGTAAATTGCTTAATTATTATTGATAAAAGGTTATAAGCATTAAAAGCAAAGCCACCTTTGTTATGCGACGTGAAAGGAGCACAAGCTGTCGTTGAACTAAGTACAGTCATTTCCTTGAAGTTACCTTCTACTTTCACCCCACGTCTGACGAATGATAAAAATAGATGTCGACACAATTCTTCCGGTGTTCGCACCTCCAAAAATGTGTCCAAAAATCTGTGGAATCCCTCGTAGTCGATATCCTGTAACAAAAAATTACTATTAGAATGGTATTTAATGAAGAGATAAATATTGTAGAGAGAGCAGACCGAAATAGGGAGAACCTTGGAGCGATTCTCGTTGCTTTTAGTTTCTGAGCTAAAGAAAAATTTCCTTCTCGGATTAATAGTCAAAGGAGGATGAATTTACGGAGATTAGATTCACCAGATATAGTTTTATATTGATGAAAAGGACAAGACGTTATGGGCTTCGAGTTAATATAGGGTTCAGAAGAAGTAATAAAGTGCAAAAGAGACGACAACAATGATGCTATCAACATTAAGAAAGGACTTTTTTGGTAGAAGGAGGTAACTGAGTTCTCTTATCTCGGTAGAGTTATGGGCGATAAGTAATTTTGAAAAAAAGGGGATCGATTATAACAAACCATTTCAAACGGATAACGTAGATTTGGTTTTGAGAAAATCTTAACGTCGAGATTGGGGTGAAAAAAAAGAAAAAAGTATCTTTTCTACGTTCCTTGTGGCATTACTTATTCTGTTTTCTCTTATTTTTTTGGGAATCAAACCACAATAATCGATACACACTTCAATACACAAAATCACTAAACTAAGTTATATATATTTTGAAAACTAAAATAATCATACACAAAAAAGTAACAACAAACGCGTTTTATTAACAACATTAACAGCGCTTTCCCAATAAAAACCGTTCCTGGAACGTGCACTTCACTGGATTCCATTTCTAGTAGACTATTTCACATTTTACCAGAGATATGATCTACTATGAATAAACCTTAATAAAATTTGACAACAAAGTTTGTGGT
>CAJUYH010007799.1:0-16735 GCA_910591685.1 Galerucella tenella | reverse complement strand
TTATGGTATCCTCCCACTCGGCTTTTTTGCTCCGCTTGATTAGTTTGACCAGTGATTTTCTCTTTTCCCTACATATCCCCTCCAATTCCAATTCTTTTAATCCAGTTTTCCTATTTCTGGCCAGCTTCCTTTTTGCGTCAAGGTATTCCTTTCTGCCCATTCCAATTTCGTCACTCCACCAGTACGGGTACGTATACACCTCCGCACCCTTTTTTCTGGTACATTTATTTATGACCGTTTTTAACTGTTTGCATGATATTGTCATGTCCTAGGTGTCCTTTTCTCTCATATCCTCTATGCCCTCTTTAACTTTCTCCATGTTAATACATCTATTTTGCATGTATATTTTTTCGCCATCCTTTCTTACAGCTAAGTGAATATTGTAATGTTTTTTTATTTATTTGAACTGTTTCCACCGTGGGATGAAATTATACGCTCACTATGGCTAATTACTATTAATTTATTGAAGAAACACTTACACACTACAATAAACTTAATTTATTCACAAACTACTTAATGTCTACTAATTTATCTACACTCAGTATAATAATTGTCCTAATTTATCTATTTATATTCACTATCTGTTCACACCCTTTATACTAAAACTGTTTACCGATTCACTGTATACTGAACAACTCCCCGACTCACTCGAAAACCCGCGTATATAATATAGTCCTCCGCAACTCTAGACCTTTCTTGAATTCACCGCCTTTTACGCTGCGAGAACAGTCTCGAACATTACCTGTTAGAGAACCTTTCTAGAAAGGTCGCATTCATAGTTTGCGACAGGACCGGCTTCTAAATCACTGAGTTCGTAACATTGCCCCCTCCTTAAAAGTAAGTTCCTCCTGGAACTCCCGTGCTGCAACTGTATCCATTCCTGCACTTTCCGGTCGTATGGAAACAACATGGTACTGACTTCATCGGATACTGATAACGTGGGGAATAGCTGCAGATTAGAATGTGGACATCGGTATCTTCGAAGATCACTTCCACCATATTCCTAATGACTCGCCAATCCAACTGGTTGCTTTCTATCTTGGGCATCGCTAGTTTCTTCACGTTGGATTCCAGCACGTGGTCTCGAAGACTCCGTAGCGCTTCCCACACATTCCGGTAGGTGGAACCATCTTGAAATTCGTTTTTTGTTACCAGATAGAAGATGTGTCGTGAATTGTGTTTGAGTTTCCGTGTTTTGCCAGGGGTTGGAATCTGTTCTGAAAGTTTTTCTGATTGTCCAAACTTCTTCCAAAAGACGAATGCCAAGTATCGTGCATTTTTGATATTGGCTGGGATGTTGTGTGCCAGTGAACAAATCTTGTCGTTGCTCTTTAGTAACTCCAAATCTAGCTTTACCGGTACGTTCATATGCGCCCATAAATTCTTCGAAGACAGGGTCAGGATCTTTCCGGATATGGTTCACTCCTTCTTCTTTGTCATGGTCTCCTTCGAATGGCGCTAGTCGATTTTGGTGGACTACTTTCGGTTTTCCATTAGGGATCTTACTTATGCGACAGATGACGTCGTTGATCTTCTTCTTGATTAAGTATGGTCCCTCCCAAGATTTTTGTAGTTTTGGGTTGTGTAACCATACTCTGTCCCCTTCTCTGAAACTGCCTACTGTAGCCTGCGTGTCGTACCGTTTTTTCATTCTGTCGCTGGCAACTTGGAGATTCGTTCGAACCAATTCGTGTACATCGTCCATCTTTTTTCTCAACTGGATCACGTTGTCTTCTCCCGCTAGATCTCCTCCAGGACGACAACCAAATTCCAGGTCACAAGGAAGCCTCATTTCGCGTCCAAATAGGATTTTCGCAGGTGTTTCACCTGTGGACTCATTGATGGCAAATCGATAAGCCAATGCAAATAGGGGAAGGTAATGGTTCCA
Organism: Galerucella tenella; assembly: GCA_910591685.1. Taxonomy (NCBI): domain Eukaryota; kingdom Metazoa; phylum Arthropoda; class Insecta; order Coleoptera; family Chrysomelidae; genus Galerucella; species Galerucella tenella. Next base: position 14,847 of record CAJUYH010007799.1, on the reverse strand, counting down.
ATCTCTCTGGTGGCTGGAAACTACTTTGGACAGGTATTTTCCTATGGTCGTGTTTATTCTTCCGAGCATTCCGTCTGACTGTGGATGCAATGCCGTTGTCCTGGTCTTCTTCATTGCCAGCTTATCACAAATATCCTAGAATACAGGGCTTTCGAAATTCCTTCCCTGATCGCTGTGAACTTTCAAGGGCACTGATCCAGCGATATCTAATGCAATCCTTTCGAATAAGCTTCCAACATTATATTGTTTCATTGGAGCCTTTCTCTTGCGATGGGGTCCATTACTCGTAGCACAATTCGTACACTTCTTACACCAGTCCTTCACATCGTCGGAGCTGTTCATCCAATAAAACCTTTCACGGACTCGCTGACGGGTTTTCTTCACTCCCAGATGACCTCCTGATGGACTGTTGTGTAACTTTTCCAGTACCTCAGCTCTTTTAGATCTCGGGATAACTATTTGTCGTCTATTTTCGGAACCATCATCGTTTTCAAGGACTCGTTTCAACAGGCCTTCTTCCAGGACAAGGGAGTCCCACTGAGCCCAATATGCCTTCAGTGTTTGTGAAAATATTGACACTTCTTGCCAGGTAGGTCGCCGATTTTCTTGCTTCCATTGCCTGATCATCTCCAGGTGAGGATCATTATCTTAATCTTCTCTAATCCTGGTGGGTGACCATTCTTCAGTGCTTACTGTAGTTCTTGAAACTACAGCTTCCTCAGATTCCACCTTGTTGCAGCGCGAACCGTCTGGTTGGCTCGGTCGTCTAGACAGGGAGTCGGCATTTCGGCGACTCACACCAGCTCGTGGGAGTTCTTGGTTTGCTGGAGTCCTAGGGCGCTTACACGAACTGCGTACATGCCCTAGCTCGCCACAATTCCAGCATCTAATCTTCCTCGGCTTTCGGTCTACCATGCTTTTCATTAAGTTGACCAACTGGTCAAATCTATCTTCGTCACCCTCTTCCTGAACGGTCCTAGCTTTGTTATATCCTGACGCCTTTGTGGCTGCTTCATATTCAAGAGCAGCAGTCGATGCATAGACCAATGTCTTGGGATGGGCTAAACGAAGCGTCCTCTGCATATCAGGATCACGTGAGCCATCAATAAAGGCCTGGATTCCTAGACATTTCATCATGTTTCTTGGTGCTAATGGATAAGCAAGTCGGACTAGTCGGGCGATATCCACTTCATACTCTTGAAGGGTTTCGTCACGTCTCTGCCTTCGATTCTTCATCTGAGATTCGTACAAGTGTTCTAGATGTTCGTGACTATATCGCATGTCCAACCTCTTTTTCAGCTGCTCGAAGTCATCCGTTTCTTCAAGAGATATCGTCTGAAGCACATCTACGGCATCTCCCCGGAGCGCGATGGTCAAGTTCACTGCCTTCATCCTGTCTGACCAATTATTTGCTCTAGCGGCTGCTTTAAACTGTTTAACATAGTTGGTCCACGACATCTTTCCGTCGAACGTTGGTGCCTTGACTCGAGAAAAACTGCCAATATCTTCTATCTTGGGGAGTGTTTCTGGCTTGCAGGGTTTTATTTGCTCGATCTTTTTTTCTTCTGCTAGCATGTCTTGTGTTTTGGAGTCTACCATTTTCCTTTTCAACTTCTGGATTTCCTCTCCCATTGTTATAATTTTATTCTCAATATCTGATTTTAGGGACGAAATTTTATGTTCGACTTCATTTTCGACAGCGGTAATGTCATTTTTTATTGACAAAATATCGGCAGAAATATCGTCTTTCATAGTAGAAATCTTCTCGTCCATATAGCAGAAAAATTATTTTCATTGTAGAAATCTTCTGATCCATATTAGAAGAAATATCATTTTTCATGATAGAAATATTCCCATCCATATTAGCAGAAATATCATTCTTCAAAGTAGATATTGACGAGATTATGGTGGAGGACTCGTCATTGGATAAGAATGTTTCACTCTCCAGGGCTATTTTCAGTCTTTCAACTAATTCACACTTCTTCCTGCCTTTAGTTCCGTCACTTTCAGGTCACAAAGTCTCTAAGCCATTTTTAAGTAATCATTTATTCATATTACCCCACACCTGACACCAATGTTATGTTTTTCTTATTTATTTGAACTGTTTTTACCGTGGGATAAAATTATACGCTCACTATGGCTAATCACTATTGATTTATTGAAGAAACACTTACTCACTACAATAAACTTAATTTATATACACACTACTAAATGTCTACTAATTTATCTACACTCGGTATAATAATTGTCCTAATTTATCTTCAACCCTATTTATATTCACTGTTCACTCCCTGTATACTGAAACTGTTTACCGATTCACTGTATACTGAACAGCTCCCCGACTCACTCGAAAACCCGCTTATATATAGTTAAATACCTGTTAAAGAACCTTTCTAGAAAGGTCGCATTCATAGTTTACGACAGGACCAGCTTCTGAATCACTGAGTTCGAAACAATATATTTGTGATGCGTGAATATTTCCACCTCCTCCAAAATATTCCAGTTTTCCATATTTTTGGCAGCTGCCAGGCTGGCACCTGTGACGTCAATGTGCGAGACACTGGTATTTCTAACGAAAGTTGTCCATTATTTAAGACTACATAATTCATTGTCTCTAGCCACTCGCTCGGGTACTCCCCCTCCTATCGGCCTTTTCCGCCCCCACTGTGGCGCTTTGGCATTGATATCACCCATCATCACTACTTTATTGCCTCCATCTTCACAAGCTCCCATGACATCATCTACGATATTTCTTAACTCTTGGAATGACATATTTGGGGATCACAAAATCCATCAGGCGTACTATTACATAACCTTTCCCCTTTCCTTTTTTACGTCTGCGTTGTGGTCGTGTATCCAACTGTTTTCCATGGCTATCTTCTTGTTCGGTTCTGATACGAAAACGTCAACGTCCTTTTCCATAGCTATTTTTGCAGCAATATCGTGTGCCTTCCTAGCCCTGCCCAAGTTTAGCTGAAGCACATTTAAAGCCATTCTAGATAGCTGGTGTCATCCCCGCCTCCACCACAACACCCGTTTTTCTACTCCTCTGCCCTCTTATTTCCTCTGGGTGTGCCTTTCGGTGTACTTGTGCTCTTAGCTAATGCAAGCTTGGAAGTCTCACATTTTCCAGCTCCAGCTCGGTGCCCGATTCCTTACACACTGGGCAGTACTCCTCTTCACTATTGCACTCTGCCACTACATGGCCCTTCTCCCCACATCTAAGGCAAGAATCTCGCCCATCCTTCCCTTTACATACACTTGCCTCGTGACTGTATCCCAAGCAACTAAAGCATCTTTGTACCTCTTGCCACTCCCTCATCCTGCAAGGGGCAAGTCCAATTCTCACCTTTGCTACTCACTTAGCGCTAATTGTCAGTTCTCTATCTATGGCCACTAGAGCCGCCAAGAGCATTTTGTCCCTCAATGCTACTCTCAAGCGTCCTCGTGAGGTCACCTACGCAATCGTCTTTTTTTTCCCTGGGTTTTCCCCCACTTTGCTTTATTCAGAAGGTCAGCGTATGTCGCATTTCTCTGCCTTCCTCTGTCGTACGCCTTATTCCCTCTTTTCCCATATGACCATGTAGTTTCACCATTTTCCCCGACTTGTGGAACATGTACTCCACCAGCTTCCTATGAACATCTGCGTTTTTCGGTGGTCCATGTAATGCCACTTCCGGCCTTCCCCTTCTATAAAAGAGGCTCTGAATGCTTCAAGGGTTTCTATACTCTTCCTTATGGAGTCCTCGGAGATCAGTTTGAATATTCTACGCTCAATTGTTTCGATCCTCCCCCTATCTTTCTTCTTGTACATGACACTCAGTAGTCTCACTGGTCCTCCCATTTCCTTAGCTTCCGGGTGTCTTTACATCATCTGTGTACATATCTTTTCATAATCCTCCCAGAAAGCGATATCGTTTTTAACATTAAAGATACCCTCAGCACGATGCCTTACACCTTGGTAATGGGGATTTTTTATCAAGCTTTACTCCTCTAAGCTTTTTTCATAGTTGTCTCCGGACGTAGTAGCTACCGTTGCTTCGATCACTCAACATAGCTGCCATCCCCTATGCTGTTGGATTTTTTATCGAGGTTTACTCCTCTATTCCATTTGGTCTGCGAGTGATTATTGGGGTTCCCATGCTGGATCCACACTCATCACCTATCCCGAGGGCTGGTCGGTCGTGAGGCCCTTACAACTCGTAGAGCACGAGTCCCTTGACAGACCACGCTCCCTGGAGACACCCGAGTCATTAGGAAGCGCCACGTCAGGTGAAAATCCCCCTTCCCGGAAACTCCCGAGGCACGGATTTGACTCCTACCTGGGCTCAGCTTTTCGTTAGTCAGCGACTCCAAAGTAGAGAGATTCCTGTTTTTCTGCTTATGCACGTGACTCCAGTACGTATGTTTTGTTGCAGTCCCCCTCTTTACTGCAGTTTTTAATAAACTGAATACTTGTTTGAAAACCTTTCTTTACTATAGTTACCTTATCCTGAGAGTTTTAATGTGTATTTGGATTTAATCTGGGAGCGGAGTCTTGACTGATGCAGTGAAGCATTGCGAGAGCAATGTTGAAATAAACAAGAAATATGAAGACGAAATGTATGTTCTCTCGAGAAGCACAGTCAAGAATCCACTCCGGATGCTTCTCCTGAGATACGTATGTGGTGTACCTGGTATCGCATCTGGATTCCAGTTCCTGTTCCTTCTTCAGTTTTGGTTGCGTCATTCTAGTTTAGGTTCCGTCGCTTTAATACTCTGAGGATTCTCGCCTCCACCTGTGCTGTGGTAGAGATGCTTTTAGCCCTAATAAAGGACTATTACACAGTTCGCGTATTTGTTCAATTTTGATTGTTTTATCATAGCTTTGGTGTTCGTGAATCGGTGGATACTGCACCTATAACATTTTTTGTTGAATAGGAATCTTTGAAAAGCATCATAGACGCACCATCTCTATTTCAAGCTGTATGTATAGGAACTGGAAAACTATGTAGATTAAACACACATCATAATTATGAGAGCTACTTACCAGAATGCAAATTGTTGGATTATATCATCGAGTCGAATTGGACCATTGATTTGAAAGACTATTTCAGAAAAAGCAGAACGATACCACAAAGGAATTTAGACAAAGGTGAGATAAAATGATAAAAATGATAAAAGGAAAATTAAATTATTACTTACTTGTTCCATACCCATACCGGTTGTTTCCCCTTGATAAAGCTCTTTTACTTTCTAGATATAGTTTGGCCTGTTCCGTCAGATTTCTTTCCTCTTGATGTCTTTGATAAAGATTACGACAGAATTACTGAATTACCAAAACTAGTAAAAATTAAAATTGAAGAAAATAATTTCAAGGATAATATATAAGAGAAAGATTGCAACAGAAGTGGATTGAGTAAATAGACGATTCCATAAATATTATTTGCTAAATACTATATTACACGAATGATGATTCTGATTCAATTAAATTTCTGCTAAATGTGACACTTTAAATATTAAATAATAGAATAGTTGGTTTTATTACACCTATATTGTATACCTACATCCCTGTATATATATTTTTTTTTCGGTCTCTACAATACAATTTTGATGCTACTACTTTTTGTAAAATGCTCTATACCAAAAATGTTTATTATTCGAGATATTGATCTTTATAAAGTTCGACTCAGTTTTTAAGATTCCCAGGCTCCCCTTTCCCTATGTTAACGTTTTGTAGCATTTTGATTTTGATGGTACTTCCATCTAATCAGCCAAGTCAAAATATTACAAGAGTGAGACAAATCCTGTGAAGAAGCGAAAACACTAACAGAATATAAAAATGCGTGGAATAATTTTATAATGTATTAAACAGAATGCAATGTAAACCCGACACCTTTAGGTATAGTTCTATATATAAGAAACTGACCTGACCTGAGATGGGGTAATGACATGCAATAAAGCCACAAAAGTATTAGCCGTGACAAGGTCGTATTTAGTTTGTTGGCGATTGATAAATCATTATCTGAAAACTCTAGGGGACTAAATATACTCTATTTGTCATTTTTTTTTCATCAGGTATAGTGCGGCTCTGCACGGTAAATCCGAAAAGTTTTATGGTTTTGTAGCATCTCAAGCCCAAGTCAAATGAAGTCAGCTTTTTAGATATTGAAAAAAAACTATACAAATGTATGAGATTATCTTTCTAATAACCCAATAATACAGAAATAGTCTATGAAAAGACTTTTATGTTTAAAGAAAATTTATAATGATGACAGCTATAAAAAATTCTATTTGACAAGTATCTTTATTATTTATTATCAACAAGTAAGTATACTAGTAAACTTTGAATGAAAATCTATGAAATGATAATATTTCAACACTTTCCATCATTAAGGGACGGTAACAAATGGTGTTGCTGGATTTCAACGAGTGATCAATATCAATATCAATACAGTTAGAGGATCTTAAAGATACATTTGCTTATTCAGATGACATTACCATTTGTGGTAAAACTCAGAAGAAGCATGATTTTAACTTGGACACATTCATCAAAATTGCACAAAAGTAGGTTTGTTTTCTCACTATTCTCAGTGGATACCCTGTTTCCAGAAAAAGTGCATCCTTTAACACACTTCAGATTTCACCAAACAAATTCAGCTTCTTAACAAAACCCATATGTCAAAACCCATGTGTCAGTGTATATCTGTTCAGTCTTGTTCCTCGTGTCTATCCCTATGTTATATATTTTACCTTCTTTCCGTTGCCCGTTTTGTGTGTTGTAAAGTCGCTATGAAAGGCACCTTAGCGTGAAAAATATCCCCGTATAATCCTGTTGTAAGTTTCCATAACCAAGTAACCATCATTAAAGTTGATTAGGGCCTTGAATGGAGAATACTTGCCTGGTCAATGCAGTGTTTAGAATATACTTATCCTGTACAATCTAAGTACCATACCTAACCTACTATGCTGATTATTGTAACAAACAGTGCAACAGTACAATAAATTCGTGGCTGAATGGATCAAGCTGTCCAAAGCCAAAAAAAAAAAAAAAAAAAAAAAAAAAAAAAAAAAAAAAAAAAAAAACCCATTAGTTTATTTGATGAATGATATTTCAGGTCCGAGGGCGAGAGAGAGACCCTGCCAAACATCAGATACCTGATTCGAGCCGTGGCGGGGCAGGCACAAATTATATGCTCTACTGTTTCATCATCTTCCAGACAAAGACGGCAAGTCGGTTCTTCCGAAAGTCCAAGTTTTAGCATATGATGATTCAGATGACAGTGGCCTGTTAAAAGGCATGTTAGACAAAGTAGGTCATGCCTTCTATGGTCTAACATTTGTTTGTATGTATAAGAGCCTTTGAATGAACCAATCCTGATAAATTATGCCAGACGTCTAAAGCTCTTCTTGCTGTCCGGGTATGTAGTGTTTGTTTGGCAAAACTTATAGCGATGCCAATTATAGGTTCTGGTCCGATAGAAACACGTGCGGCACCCTCCCTTGCAAGAAAGTCTGCCTTCTCGTTCCCTTCCTTGCCAGAATGGCCAGGGATCCTGACCAGCAATACTTTATTGAGTTCTCCTATTGAGGAGAATCTTTTTTGGCAGTCTAAAACCAATTTCGACGTTACACGGCGAGAGCTGAGTGCTTTTAAAGACGCTTGGCTGTCCGAGAAAATTTTCATTGTTCTATGTATGAGATTGGCTTGCTCTACTCTCTCCACACATGGAACAATGGCGTAAATTTCCGCCTGAAATACGGTTGCATAGGATCCTAGAGAGGTTGAAATTTCTGTCCTAGGACTGCGCCCGTATACACCTGCACCAGAGCCTGAGGGTGTTTTTGAGCCGTCTGTGTACCAACAGCTGTCTGCTCTTAATAGTTCATCCTTACGAAGGACCCATTCCTTCTCTATTTGGAATTAGGACGGTGTAAGGCAGGTCGTGGTTTAGTGTTGGAGGCATTATGTCAGAGGTCATTCCCAGAATACTGTGACTTTCACTCTCCGCTAGCATTCTGATTCGTTCTGCTTAAGCCTAATTTGTGCATTTAGAAATATGTACAATTACCAGACAAGCCTGTCTCTGTGAACCAGAGAGCTTTGCTTGGGCCGTTCGCTGTAAAGCTTTAGAGTATCTGAGTGGACTTTAATATCATTAATCTTGAAAATGGAGAATTGGCTAGGATCAACACAAAGGATCTCACACATGTTTAATTGCGGTTTACCCAATGATGAAATATTCGAAGGACCACCCTGTAAACAGGGAAAGCGGGTTTAAATGAAAGTCTAAGGATGCTAACAATTAAATATATTTCTCGATCAAATCAAGTTGAGATTGAGATGAATAAATGAACCTGAAGGGTTTGTTATGTACTGGATAGCGGTACAAAAGAATGCAGCTAGAGGTGGCTTCTTTACAATAAGTTAAACAAGTAAAATTTAATAAAATTTACACATATTCATAAATAGTTCAGAGTTGGCGTCGAAACGCGCACATGCCGGCTTGAAACATTAAGCGCGAACACAAACATGTGATAATAATTATTTACAAATATAGTGTAAATTATTCAAATAGTGAGATAATATATAAGAGTTCAAGCGATTTTTACTAAAGCTATAAATGATAAATTTTCATGAACTAGGCAACGCCGTGTAGAGCTTCCATTATCCGCAGTTTACTTTGCCGCGTTTTCGGCAAAAGTGATTTGTATCGATAGAGGGTTAAAATAGTAGAAATAACTTTGTTACCTGGATACGCACTATAAACACTAACACTGGCTTTAATTACTATAACAATAGATTATTTCAAATCCATGAGGTTGGAAAAATGGCGTTTTATCACAATTACATAATATATAATATGATTCCAGGTCAAAGGCTCAAGGAACAGAGAGAGATTTTTAAGGAACTTAAGGCGAGGGTGGGCACGTTGCTCTTCGAGATTCCCTGGGTAAGCGAAGATTACCTAAATTTAAAAAAAGGGGTTTGAAACTTTAGCGCTAAACTAGGATGGTTTGAATATACAGGGGAGTATCAAAGAAAAATTGACAGAAGTGAACGGCGTCACATGATGTTAAAATAACTGATTTTAACATACTGGGGGGAAGTAAAAAGAATAAAAGGAAATGAAAGAAAAAATGAGCGGAAAATTAGATACGAATCTACTCTCTTTGGGGAGCACTGCTTACTTCACAATGGGACGAGTATACACTCCGTCACTGGTTTTCATTTTTGCCGCACGGACTCTTCCATTACGACCTGGCAGAAGCTCGATTATTCTGGCCAAAGGCCAGTTCAATGGGGGTCTATCTACGGATAGCACTAGAACTTAGTCTCGAATGGCTAAGTCTTTTTTTAACTTTTGCCATTTCGGACGATGCTGGAGCTGATGAAGATAGTCGATCGACCAGCGTTTCCAAAAGATTAGTTGAATTCTTTCACACTGTTTCCAAAAGGATAAACGATTGATACGGAGGTTAGTCATATCCTCTTCAGGGTAAGCGGTCAAAGGACATCCTATCAAAAAATGACCAGGGGTCAGAGGCAATAGATCATTGGGATTGTCCGACAAAGGGTACAAAGGACGGCTATTTAAAATAGCCTCAATCTGGATTAAAATTGTGGCTGTTTCTTCATATGTGAAAGTAGAAGACGACAAAAGTTTGACCAAATAGGATTTAGTGCTTTTGACATCGGCCTCCCACAGGACACCCCAATGGGGAGATCGGGCGGGAATGAATATCCACGTAATTTCACTCAAAGAGAGAAAAGAAACAATCTCATCCACGAAATTCTGAGATTTTAGAAAATTGGAAAAATCCTTCAGTTGGTTCCGAGCGCCAACAAAATTTGTTCCGTTATCGCTGTAAATGATTTGGGGGTTTTCACGTCTACCAATAAACCTTCTTAGACAGGCTATGCTGCGGTAGTCAAGCTAGTGACAAGTTCGTTACCATGCAAACAAAAATGGCAATATATGCCTCCAGCACAGGGGCTTTACGAAGTCGTGAGGACAATAGGGAAATGGATCCGGTAAAATCAATACCGGTCTTTGAAAATGGTCTGGCCGGGGACAATCGGTCTACTGGAAGAGGTAAGAGGAAGAGGAGAGTTGGGAGGCAAATTGTGCGTTAAATCGGTAGCACGTCATGCATTTTGAAAGTATACTTTCAATCAAGCGAATTCCACCTAAGGGCCAATATCTTTGCCTAAGATTTCCTAACAAGTTTTGAGGACCACAGTGTCCAAGCCTAACATGCTCCTTTTCAATAAGGAGAGTTACTAGAATGTCGTTAGAACGGAAAATAATGGGGAATTTTTTATCATAAAAGAGGTCAGCATGTTGCAATATACCTCCTATTCGTAATGTCTGATTACAATCAAAAAATATGTTTAGTGGTGAAAGAGATTTATCTGTGACGGATTTGTTTTGGGCGAGAAGTTCGATTTCTTTAGAAAAATGTTCCAGTTGAACTTGCTTTATAATAAAATCGTGAGAATTTTGGATTTCTTTTGCAGATAAGGGTCCAGCTATTTTGCAATTGCCCTTTTTTGTGTTGTTTACAAACCTAAAAATATAAGCAAGAGATCTTTGTAATTTAGAAAATTTAGGAATTTCGGAAAACATTTCCTTCAACGCATTTTTGCTATGTTTTGAAGCAATCAAAGTGACTTTTTTAGTTTCGGTAAATTATCTAAAGGTGTAAAAGTATCCTATGAAAGTATATAGTGAATCAAATTCATTAGTGTAGCATAGGAAGTTTGGACCATGACTCCAAAATTGCCAGACATCAGTTGTAAACTATCCTCGAGAAAGAATATCTGCAGGATTGTCCTGAGATCGAATGTGTCGTCAGGTGAACCCTATACTATTCTGTTGAGTAACTTGAACACGTCGGGACACAAAAGGGAAAAACTCACTCGCCGTACGCCTCACCCAGCTTAACGCGACGAGGGAGTCAGACCAAAGATTAACCGAAAAAAATTGATAAGTGGACGAAAAAATGTTCACTAATTTTAGCGTAAGTTTCGAAAGAATAACCATGTCACTGAGCTCAAGTTTGGGAATAGTGAGTTTATTTTTTAGAGGATTCACTTTGGATTTAGAGGTAATTAAGCGGGACGAGAGGAAACCGTCAGAATAAGAGGCAACTAAATAGACGCAGCAACCATACGCTGATTTACTAGCGTCACAAAACCCGTGAAGAGAAATGCTGCTAATTTGTTTGTGTTCGACTAGCAGCCGAGGAATCGAAAATTGCGAAATTTCATAAAGTTTTGAAACAAATGATTGCCACTGTTTAATACGTTTGTATCTTCAATAGGAGCGTCCCATTCATGCTTGAGTTGCCAGATGGATTGCATGATTAATTTTTCAAATAAGATCAGAGGGTTTACAATACCAATAGGATCAAAAGTACTACTAATAATAAACAAGATTATTCTCTGGGTTAGATAAGAAAAATTAGGTAAAGGAGATGAACGAATTTGTAGCATGTCCGTGGAAGAGTTCCATTTAAGACCATGAATTTTGCAATGCGAGTTTTCCAATTTAAGATCTAATTCTAGATTATGTTCTAGAGAGAGAGTTTCAAGAAAGTCAAATGAGTTAGAGTGCCACTTATGCAAGTGAAATCCATGCTTATTAAGAACAGTATTGAATTCGAAGTGAAGAGTTTGTAATTGATTAAAGTCGGAGACTCCAGCGAGGATGTCGTCCGTGTATGTTTGCGAAAGAATTGCAGCTTGAGCTAATGGATAAGAGGAGTTTCTTTCAGCGATACCCTTGAGCACTCGTGTCGCGAGGTGAGGAGTACAGTTTTGGCCAAAACTAAGCCGAGGAAGTTCAATACAATTGAATTAATCAGAAGGGCTATCACGCCAAAGCAAATGCAAGCAAGTGACGCTGAGCAGGATTAATATCTATCATGCGGTACATCATCTGGATGTCCGCACAAAGCACAAAACGAAAGGATCGAAAACGACATATGATGTCAAACAAGTTATCCTAGACTTGTTATCCCTTGAGTGTGAGGTCATCAAGAGACATTCCAGAATCAGAACGAGAAGACAAATCGAATACTATACGAAATTTAGAAGACACAGATTCATTACGTACGACTGCGCAATGAGGAGCAAAATTTTCTTGGATACGTTACAAAATAAGGACAAAGGTACCACTCTAGCGTGCTCCAACGAAATGTAGTCAATCAATACTTGTTTATATGTTTCAAAAAACTTTAGATTTTTGATAAATTTATTTTCCAGGTGAGAGAAACGCCTTTTGGCTATTGAAAGGGAATGACCTAGTTTTTAATTATTGTCTGGTAACATAGGCATATCAACTTGATATCTGCCAGAGGGTAAAATTGTATTAGTTTCTGAAAATATTTTTCCAGCTATTTGATCATTGATTGAGAGACCCTGCTTCTCAGGTAATTCCTCTATCTCCCAAAATTTCTCAACTAATTTATTCAAATTATTTTCTTCGGATTCGTCATTCTTGTTTATAGTGATGAAGGTTAGAACGAAATTGTTTCGATTGAAATGACTAGCTATATATTCGGGGACGGGACCCGCTACAACATAGCCTAAGTGCGTATTTATGAGAGTTGGTAAATTAGCGTCCTTACTAATTATTTCACTCTTCAATAAATTAAAATATAAGTCTGCCCCTACTAATGTTTGAATTTCTCCAGGCAAGAAAAACGAGGAGTCAGCTAAATCTAGTTTGACATGCGATGGTAACCTGAATTTCTCGAGAGATATTACGAACTGAGGACGTTTATAGGTGATATGTTCGATAACTGAACATGAGAGGTTAAAAACTTTGGAAGGTTCGACCATGGAACTGAATACGATATCAACTACATTTGTAGTGTGACTACAATTACTATTGCCAAGGCCCGATATATTCACATTTCGAATTTGGTAATGCAGATTTAAAGGATCAGCATAAGATTTTTCAATCACACTGATTTGTGAGGCGGAGTCTAAAAGTAATCTAGCGGTTCTAACTTCACCATTACCGCAATGGACATTCACTAATGCGGTAGGTGATAAAACAATTAGATTTGCGAGACTAGTGGCTGACAAAGAAGATTGAGGGGTATTTGTTAGAGTGTTAGAATGATTTACATTTGAATCCACTACAGACAAGTTACTATTTGAATAAGAAGAACGAGCAGAATTAGGATTGTTTCCTGAGTCACGAGGGGAGAATGAATGGTTCCTAATGGATGGGGGATTTGAATTACATATTCGACATGGGTCGAGAATGGGTCGAGAGTTGGATCCATTTTCAAAATGCTAGAGCGTATGGTCCGTTTTACCACAACTCAAACATCTATGCAAAGATTTACAAAATGAAAATATATGGTGAGAGCTGAGACATTTTAAGCAAAGTTTGCCAGCTTTAGCGAATTTATATCTATCTGAAGGATTTAATGCTAAACATTTATTGCATTTATAGACAGAGTGGGTTCTTTTTGAACAATATGTACAATTGTGCCGATTTACAGTTAAAGTAGAAGAATTATTCGTATGGTGGTAAGTAGAAGGATTGTTTGATTCATCCCCCACACTATTGTGCATATTGACTTTATATTTATTATCAAACCCTTCGGTTTCTTTTTTAGAGCCAGGTTCAAATACATTTAAATTTTCCAAGACCGTAAAACGTTTTTTCACAAATTCGAAGAATGAATCAATTGTTGAAAGAATGTCCGATTTGCGTTCACTCTCAAAAGCACGTCTAGATTGAAAATCTAATTTTTGTTCAAGTAAAAAGACTATGAGTGTTTCGAAGTTCTCTTTATCACTAAGACCCAGATTTTTTATAAGATCTAAGCTCTTTTTTGCGGCTATGTAAAAATCCTTTAGACCGGAAGCATTACTCTTAGATAAAGGTTTCTGATCAATGAAATCAGAAAAAAAGCGTATGTAACAATTTGGAGTTATCCTCATAAGCATTTTTCAAAATCTGTATAGCGACCGGTGTTAATTAACTTAAAAAAGTGGACTGTATTATAGGCAAGACAAAATAAGCGATACGCCACCTACAGTTTTATTTTGTAACCTTTCAGTGGGCCATTAATGTTTTGTTTACATATGTGATTCATACGTTGATTTTACAGTTTCTGCTTGTAGTTGATGTTTTAAAGTCGCATATTGATAAAAAATTGTTTAATTTATCAAAATGAACCATCACTGTTGCGTTCCCATGTGTTCCTCTTGGGTAAGAGTAAATAAAGAACTTAGTTTTCATACATTTCCCCAAAAAGGACAACGTGTTTTGGTGGAAACTAAATTAGGAAAACGGGAAGCTGTTGATCGGAGGGAGGAATGGATAAGAAAATTAAAAATTGGAAAGCCTGTGAGTCCGTACATGAGAGTATGTTCGTTGCATTTCTCTGATAACGATTATTTTTATAGAGGTTAGTACTTAATTGTTTTTTGTGTTTTTGTATTAATAGTTTTCGTTTGTAGGAGACGGCTCTAAATTACGTATACTAAAATTTAATGTGGTACCGTCTAGGAAGTTACCTTTGGAAGACGAAAATCTACCTGGTCCTTCTTCTAGAAGTTTAAGGTTCGAAAATAGGGAACATAAAAAAGCATTGGTACAAGAAGAAGCGGAAAATCCAATATTAGTGGCTGAAAAGTGCACATCTCATAATGAAGAAGACGCTAGTTTGGGACATACAGAAGAGGAAATGCAAGCTGCAGAACAATTGATAAGTTTTTTGCATTCCCAACCCAACTATAGTGGCCCAAAAAGTTTCAGAGATTTTGGTGCACAAGTAAATACTCCTGATCCCCACATAGCAATTTGACATCCTAAGCATATGCTTGGAATATTTTCA
>CAJUYH010007798.1:0-16737 GCA_910591685.1 Galerucella tenella | reverse complement strand
GTGTGTATTGTCGAAGTAAATAAAAATCTGTCTCTACTAAGTAGAGAGGGAATCATTAAAAAAAACCACCTCTTCACTTCTTGGAAATTAGACAACCTGGGACATGCCACAAGACGGTATGATGAAAAAGTATAACTTTTCATGAAATATATACCTATTAAATTTTTTTGTATACCATTCGGTGTTATCAACTCCGGCTGTGAAATATCGTAGAAATATGTTTTTAAGATTAGATTTCATTCAAAACAAATGGTCTGATGATGGAATTGTCTTCTTGTAATGCGTTTTACGATAAAGGTGATATTTCATAGTAGATTATTTTGTAAGAAATGACAAGAATTGACTACCCTTGTAATCCGATATCTGTGGATTCTAGGTTCGTAGAAAAATTTATTGAAACTTTACTAAAATTTCAGGAAGTTGATTCTAAAAGCTGAAATTTGACAACATTGCACATACCGCTTTGCCGGATGTTTGGTCCTTTGATGTCTAAAAAGGCAATTGTGTTTGTTGTTTGAAAACAGTGTAAAGCAGATTGTTGTGTTTGAACTTAATAAAGAATTGATGAGCGCATAATTAATAACGAACAGATAGAGATGAGAAAGGATAATAAAAAATATTGAACAGGACCATATTACAACGTTTTTGGTATTTAATATTTTGGGATTAAAAAAGGATTATTTTTTAATTCAAAAAACATTTTATAATGCTTCAACATATTTTCAAAGTTGCTACAGCTAATTCATCTGCTATTTTATTTCCTTCTATTCCAGTGTGTCCTGGAATCCATAGTTGAGTGACTATATTGTTCTCGCCCAGTTCATAGAGTTTGTCTAGGCATTCCCACACCATTTTGGAACTGATTACACAAGAGCTCAGTGCTTTAATTGCTGCTTAATTATACGATATAATAATAATAATAATAATAATTTCTTAGTACATATTGAACATTTTTTCTGTGGAAACATATTGATGTATAAGTTTCAATGACATACAATTTTTTGCCCTACATATCTGAAAAATTATATTTACGTCCATTGCAGAATATTCAACGTAAATTTCAATACTTATACGGTCTACTTTACAGCCGTTTGAAATACCCCATGACGAAAACGATTGTTTTATTAAAAATATAGAAATCGGTAGCAATAACTTTTCCTTTGAATTTTTCTTCGTCTGTTAGCTTTAGTAAATTCCCTGCACGTAATACTTTGAGTTCAAACAAAGATCCTCTTTGAAATACAATAATAATATTGAAATTGTAAATATTTATAAAACTTCTCAGTACTTGGAAAAATCAAAATTGTTTTAAAAATGAATTAAGCAATACAAAAGCTATTTCTTTTTTAATAATAACTGTAGCTACACAGTAAGACCAATTTTATTGTAGTTTTAATTGAAAACATCAAAGACAGAAACTGCAATGCAATGGTTATTCAGTTATGTGAGTAATGATATCGGATGCGAGGACCAAAGGCATGGTATGATAATTTAGTCACAGGACCTGCCCTCAGGGATACCAACGTTGGCATTTCCAACCCCAATAAAGAAAATTATAAATACCATAGTCGTACTTGACGATTCAACTATTCAATCATGTTAGAGATGCTTTTTTTTCTTTTATTTGCTCTAAATATTTACCTCTATCCATCAAATAGAAATTTATTAGATCCTTCGTCCATCCTTTTTACGATTCAATCTTAAAGTGTCCTATTTGGGTTCAATACCTTGTTAAACTTAGTCTTTTATAGGTGATACTAAAAATTTTGATATTCACTACTAGTTTTTATAGTAAATCAATTTTACTATGGACAAATGAAAATAAGTTTGGTCCAAAATAGGCACAATTAAAAAAAGAACAGGAGTTATTTCAAAAGAATTCTTTCTACGTCACTGCGTATCAACGTAATCAGTGAAATTATGCAGCATGCGTCATAATAACGTGGGTTACACTGATAAAGCTGTGCCCTCTGTAGGTTTTTTCTATTTGTATTGGGATTAGTCGTTTTAAGATAGGCTAAGGACTTAATGTCATTACGCTATGTCGTTTGTGTTGAATTTTCAGATAATCCTATTGCATATCAATATATTTTGAGAGCTGGAAATGTGAGTCATGCGGGTCCCAAGTCCCAAGTGATTAATTTTAAATTGCTCTCTTTTTTAGAGTAGGATTTTGATAGTGGTATACAGGGTGTTTTTAAATGGCACCTATAACGTTTGCATATAGATATCTCTCGTAAAATTGGACAAAATGATATACCTAGGGATTAAGGGGACCAGCACATTTACTTTTCGAAATACAGGGTGTTAAAGTTTTGAAAAATTAAATGTTTTGATTCGAAAACTTCAAAATGGATGGATAGATTGATTTCACATTTGGCAAGTTGTTTTTAAATGTAAAAGGGTATATTTTGATGGAAACAAATTTTTCAATTTTTGATCCAGTGGTGTACATTTGGAAAATTATGTTAGCTTTCCTCTCCCATTTTTTACGCCACTGCCTTTTGAAGCAATTTTTATTCAATTTTGTATTTCTCAGTGGTTTTCACGTGAAAAACAAATAACCTTTACATATCAAAAAAATTGTAGTTTTCAAGATATTTAATGATTTCATGAAGTCTGCAAGATCACTTGTTAATAATTAATTTAAAAAAATAAAATTTTTCTTGTAATTTTTCCAATAACTACCAAGTACCTACTTATGGTTGGAGTATGTAACAGGAACTTGTAATTTTATTAATAAAAGAATTAAGCAGACAATTTACAAGAGATTTTCCAAATTCTGTTCATTCACATTTATACATAATTTGCAATGTTTTCTCATCGAAAATCACATACCTTGGAAAGATTGGCGATTGCCGGAAATAATTGCTGTAGCTGCACGAATTCTTTAATTTTTTTTTTAATAAAATCACAAGTTTGGACAAATATTCTAAGAATGTTCTCCGAATGTTTTAGATGCTTTGCTGTTTCATAAATTAGTTCCTGTTACATATTCCAACCATAAGTACTGGGTATCAATTATTGGAAAAAAAATTTTAAATCAATTATTATTGGTCTTGCAGACTTCATGAAATCATTAAATATCTTGAAAACTACAAATTGTTTGATGCGTGAAGATTATTCGTTTTTCACGTGAAAACCATTGAGGAATACAAAATTGAATAAAAATTGCTTCGAATGTCAGTGGCGTAAAAAATGGGAGAGGAAAGGTAACATATTCTTCCAAATCTACACCACTGGATCAAAAATTGAAAACTATTTTTCCATCAAGATATGCCCTTTTACATTCAAAAACAACCAGCCAAATGTCAAATCAACTTGTCGATTTGAAACATTTAATTTTTCAAGACACCCTGTATTTCGAAAAGTATCTAAATGTGCTAGACTCCTTAATCCTTATATTATTTTGTTCAATTTTACGAGAGGTATCTACATGCAAACGTTGTAAGTGTCACTTGAAAACACCCTGTATATAGGGGAGATAGATATAAGAGTTGGCTTAAAACAAATTTTTTTACTTTATAAATAAAAAGGTCTTAATCCTATCTAGGAAATATGCCTCGTAGCAAACAAGACGTCGGTAGGTTGTTATCCTTTATCGGGAGAATTTTATTAGGCTGAACAATACTCCTGAGAGTCGAGTGAAGCATAGTTTCAGAAATCT
The DNA here is from genome assembly GCA_910591685.1 of Galerucella tenella. Taxonomy (NCBI): domain Eukaryota; kingdom Metazoa; phylum Arthropoda; class Insecta; order Coleoptera; family Chrysomelidae; genus Galerucella; species Galerucella tenella. The sequence goes on along the minus strand of CAJUYH010007798.1, from coordinate 13,070 downwards.
CACCAAATACACACCCACAAGAATTTGATGCTGGATCTATTATGTAGCTTAAACGTATTTTTTAGATTTAATATCACCCTGTATAAAAAAATTTTAAACTGTTGGCAGTTTTGCGTTCTATATTGCGGAAGTTCATAGCTGGGTTTGTTGGGGATACCCCGGAAATTAAAATCCAACTTCTAATTAAAATTATACTTTTTCCAACCGTTCTATCTCTTGAATTTATATTTTTTTTTATAAATTTATTCAAGACTGCGAAAAGCGTGTTTGATTTTTTACCAATTTAATTTCCAAATTTAAAAAAAATTTCTTTTGTGCATTGTAATTAAATGATTTCATTCGATTTGTTTCGTATCAAACGATTTAAAACAAAAATTTATAATTTCCGCTTTTCATCTCATACAGTTGTCACCCTTACAAACGAAAACAATGAAAGCTCTATTTTAACAAAGAGAAAATTCTGGTCTTTTGTCAGTTGACAGCATTTCTAGAGATTTACTCTTCCGTTTCCTCCTGATAGCAATTTGCAACGACGCCAAGCGTCGTGTCAGATTGACGTTGCACAATTAAGTCTTTTTGCCCACCTGTGTCTCCAATCGTTTTGTGGTCACGTGGTTTTCCTTTTCGTTCCTTGTTTTATATTTCGAGAAAAAGTTTTGGAAAAACATCGCCTAATTGACGGATCGTGGTTGATTAAAACTATTTAGAGTTTCATAATGATACCCATTACGATACAGGTTTTTAATCAATAGAAACCCATAATTTTTTAATCAAACATGATCTTTATTTGACGTTTATCCTAGGTTCCTATGTAATTATTTTAGATGTCAAAATCAGTACGTATTAAATTTTCCTAGATACCTAACTAACCTTCGATAATTTATCGAAATGTCTGATATCAGCGATATAGAAGAATTACCATCGACTCCTCCACACATATCGAAGAAAGCAGATAATGCAGTTCAAAATATTTTCCCCAAAAATCTAAGAAAGTGTACGAAAAACTTTATCAAATAATCTTAATATTTTTAAGAAATCGGATTAATTACAATTATTATTATATGTTGAATATAAATACAAATAAAATGTTTATAGTTTTCTTGTATCTATGGCAATACCAATACCCGAGGTATTAATTACAATTTTGTATAATTTTTTTATAGAAATACTAATAATTACTGTTACCTAATGTGTTCAATAAAAATATAAAATTTATGGTTTTTGTTTATTTATCGGGTGTAGAAAAAATAGCGTATGCAACTCTCATGTAATGGTTATTAATACATGATCGTTGCATAATATACTATTATATTACATGAGTATCAAATTCTATTTTGAAAAGATAAAGAAGATTCCTACCCGAATCTATAAAAATTGATATTTTCGCTTATAATACAAAAAATCATTGAATCCAAAAATGTATGTGAATTAATTAATTTTGTAATTATATATTCTTGATCTTAGAAGTTTCCCCAACATTTTTACGCAAACCCCATTAAAATTACTCCAGTTTTATCAAAGTTACAGTATTATATTTTTTCTAATTTTGACATATAAAGTGACACTTTTTAAAACTGATTGACATTATGAAACGTCTTACTTTTAGTAACTAGTTGCATAAAGTAAAATTTTATGCAATTGGTGACTAAAAATGTATTTCAAAATTAGTGACAAAAAGAATTATTCTATTTATTAAACTGTTATAATACAAGTTAAAAACATAAATTATAAATTAATTAATTATTATAAATATTGATAACACAATTATTCAAATTAATTCCCGACGACATATTTTTTTCATTGCTCGAACTTGCTGTTATTTGGGAAGCGGCGCACATTGGATTAGATGTTTCACCAAATATTTCTTGCGCTATAAGTTTTTTATTATTCATGGAATTTCCAACATATCCCTCCGCAACAGAGGTAGATTTCCAACCTCCATGCATCTTTAATTTTAAAATATCAGCGCCACTGTCTGATAGGAAAGTGGCAGAGCTTCTTCTGAAGCAGTGGCCAGTATATAGAACAGGATTTGAAAGACCAAGAAATTGTGCAATAACTTTTGGCAGACTGCTAAATGTGTTAATTCCCACAGGATTTCTGGTACAATTTCCATTCGCATATTTTACAAAAAATCTATTGTGTTTAAGAACCTGGAGACACAATTTAATATATTTTTTTAATATTTCAACAATATTCGTATTTTCAATGTCTCCAGTGGTAATTGCAAACTGCCGTATAACTTTTGTTTTTGAAGGTGGGATATCAACACGAAAATGGCTTCTTTCGTCTATATTATTTTCAACTGGAAGAAGTGTTAATTCTGCTTTTCTGCATGCTCCTCCCATTCCAATTATCCTTGCAACCTTAGCCATTAAGTATTCTTTGTCATCAGCTTCCACTAAAAATTTGGCAAAATCTTCTTTAATAAAAACTTTTGACTTTTTAGCACTGTACCCGTCTCTACCTTCCTTCCAGCGCGTAAAATTGAAAAATTTCGAAAAAAAGTTTTTTGATGTTTTTTTCTAATTTGGGAAATCGATAGACAGATAACTTTTTCTTATATTAATCTACATACTTTAAGGTACCTATGAAAAAAAAAATCAGCCGTATTACTTATCACTTGTAGTTGTTACCCCTATCGTCTGGCCTATTAGAACAATTGCGTTATATATTTCATAATTCATTGTGGGTTTCCGAACAATACCTTTAATGTGAATATGACTGATGAAAATATGACTGTAATTCGGAAAAGAAAGAGAGGAAGTTTAAATCACAAGGATGATTTAAAAGATAGTCAGCAAGGATTATTTCGTGCTTTTCATTTAACTATGTTGCCAGATTTTATCTAAATCGAAATAAAATATGAAAATTAAATCAAAAAACACCTTAGGTGTTATCATCCTATTTTATAGAAGATTTTTCTTTGAAAATCATCTATTATCTCACAAAAAAAAACTCCGCGGCAACAAAAGCCGCCTTGAAAAGCTTTTTTCGATTTGGCAACATCTATCTCGTATCTTATACGGGCACCGGAAGCTGAATTCAAAGCTAGCCAGCTAGAAACATTTAACGGGGCTAACTTTTTGGATATTCACTAATGGTAGAGTGGAAATATATCATGACAATCTAGAAAGAAAAAAGAAGTCGGTCTGTGTTGTAATGCTTTGTTGAAGGTACACGTAATAAAAACGGAAAGAAATGCTACACAGAAAAACTTTACAGTATAGTAAGTTTAATTTCGCTTGAAAATTCTGTGAAATAATTCAAATATTAACGTCCCATGAATTTTATTGATTAAACTGTCGAATATTTTGGACATGATTTTGCATCATTTTGCTCAATTCATTGTGCGTGAAACTATTATGGGCAAAAAGCAAAATCATGCCAACAATATTTCGACAGTTTAATTTATAGATCGAGAGGTATATACGGGTAGATTATTTCCTGAATAACTTAGATTGGAACCAACAGTGTGAGTCGATAAACTTTCATGAATTTTGAATTTATTTTAGTTAAATCGTTGAAACAATTCAAACGACTCAAATTATTTGGGATAACAAATGAATTTATCTAATTTTGACATATAAAGTGACATTTTTCAAAACTGACTTCCGTTAGCAAACGTCACTTTTTTCGTAACCAGTTACATAATGAAGAATATTATGTAGCTGGCGATGAAAAATTAATTTTATCACCAGTTTTTGCAGTTACACTTTTTGAATTATCAGAAGCTGCTTCTCTTAGCGACATTTCTTTTGTTGAAACTTCGTCCATGAAAAGTAGCTTTTCTTTACAAATTACGAACCGATTACGGGTGAAAAGCTGCTTCAAGGTACCATTTTTGTTAGCTAATCTATAAAAGTCTGAATCCTCTACTTCAACAACAACCGCCAACACATTTCGAGGGTCGTACGACCACGGTCGACATGAGGGACTTGAATTCTCAGGGTATCACCAATTTGGACAGGAGGAAACTTTTTTTTGAGGTTCGCAACATTCTTGTTGCTTGAAGTAGAAGATTCTCTTTTGCAGCTACTCTTTTTAAAGAAATTAGCTCGTGTTGTTCAGTCAGTGCTTGAGATGAAGACGTAGCAGGTTGCGGGTCAGTCAGTGCTTGAGTTGAAGACGTGCCAGGTTGCGGATCAGCTCCAATGGTATTTTCATTATCCATGTCTGTTTGAGCATAAGCTTCTAGCAGTTCTTCGGTCTCAATGTTTGAAATTTGCCCGCGAGGGAGTGATGACGATGTTATACCCCTTTTTGGTTTAACGTCAAACAGGGCTTCATAAGGACTCTGGCGTATTCCTTCGTGATAAGTTGTGTTTTTGGCGAATTGGACAAACGGCAAACCTTCTGACCACTTGTTTGAATCATTGTCTTGCATCCAAGCAGTTAACATATTTTGTATGCCCTGATTGGCTCTTTCAACAGATCCTTGTGTTTGACTATTACGTGCAGTGTCCGAGATTCACCGGACCTCATTTGTGTTTGTCGACACATACCGGTGAAAGTCCGAATGTATAATAGAACTAAGAAATGTTCTATCTTTCACCAAGGCATTTGACATTTGTCGACATCCACCGGCGAATGTTCACATTCACTACTTTCGGTCTTTAGGGGGGTTAGGTTAGGGGGGTTAGGTTAACCCCCGCAGAATTAGAAGTTAATGTCAAAAGTCTCACATAAAATAAATTAAATTTTCTTTTTGTCAAAATTAGATAAAATCTTGTATGAAATGCTTTTTTGTGTAACTCGTGTCATTTTACGCTCGTTAAACAAAATGATGCATTCCATAACTGGTTACATAAATAGCTATTTTGACATGGAATTTGTTATGTTTCGAATAAAATGTCATTATACAAGCCTTATTTCGTTAATTTTAATTAAATGCTACCTTTCTCTTTTCATTAATCATTTCTACTTTGCGCTAATTTGTGTATGTGTGAGTTTGTGTGGATCTCCACTCACTATGGATATTTTAAATCGTACATTCTCTGCCACTTTAGACAAAACTGTCCACAATTTGCTTTGATTTCACAATGGAAATTTCAAATAGAACGGGGAAACTGTCGGGTTTTCAAAAGAGAGTATATGCGGTATAGAAAACCACTGTTAAAATGAAATAGGATTGTCCATTTTCTATAAAATTCATTTTCTTTGTTGAATATACTAAATATAGCGTTTGAAATAAGCTAAATCTAGTTATTAGAAGGAAAATATATAGGTTGTTTCATATAGTAATCGAGATAGAGAATGTGGAACTATACAATTTTTTCAAAAAACTAGAGTGTGCAAAGATCGCCGGTCACAACAGTGATGCTAACTCGGGGGATTTTCGTAGCTTCTGTGGAAATTTTTGGAAGGAATTTTTAAACTGCATTATAAAATTCAAGGCCTTTTTAATTGTTTTATTAATACCTATATGTCGTTTTAATTGTTTATATCAAAAGCTATAGACAATTATTAATTAAACAACCTGTATATACAGCGCAATTTATTCGACCGGTATCAAAGGGCGTTTTTTTTTCAAGAATTTCGTCTTTATGTGACATTTTTCCTCGAAATAGGGGCAAAAAAAAATCGTCTTTTCTTATAAAAACCTTCCACTTTGATATATGAATCTAATAACCGTTATGCATGGGTTTGGGTATAGGTACATACCTCAAATCAAGAAAAGTGTATTGTTGCCGAAGAAAAATAGGTTACTTTTCAAGGAAATCGTTAAAATCAAGTTTTCCACATATATTAACACAACTTTTCAGTGACATCATTCTTTATAAAAAAAACATACTGTATATACTGTTTATTGAAAAGAAAAACTCAAACAATTAACACAGAGAAATAAAGAAAACATTACTAAACTAAATAAAGTAAATGAACAGTGTCTCCTTTATATACAGGATGTGAAGTATTAAAATGGAGATTCCCTTCCGTGAATAAACATCAGCTGCATCTACCAAAAGTTGAGATACTTCACCGACTGCTGAAATAACAATTGAATGATGTTATTTGTGTAGTCAATGGAGAGGAATCGTTCTAGCATATTTGTAATTTTTAGGTAAATACCTTTTTGATTGGATGTTGTAGTTTTTTGAATCTGTTATTTAGTGTGGGTGGAAGTTGGCGTTTTCTAGTAATTGAAGTGACAGTGACAAGATTGTTTTAAAAACATCATAGTCCAGTAAACAAAGGTGTCAACATGGGCAACTGGTCCAGCAAGAGCAATTTTTTTTTAAATTTGCAGGTTATGGTAGGCACATTAAATTCCCAAAATGTCAGGTACCTGACCATTGTGGAAGGGTGGGAAAATGGCTCTGAAATTCCAGAAAATCCGTTTTCCCGCGATATCTGCCGAGATTTGACCACTGGAGAATTTTTGTTCAGACGAAAAATAAAGAGCAGTTCCTTACCAACCAAAAATTATCCCTAGCATTTTTTCGAAAAATTAGATAGTTTTCGAGATAAATGGCCCGAACGCCGACCCAAAATTGAGCTCCAGGCTGGCTTATAGAGAGCACGCTCTGAGGGCATGACGTCCCCAAGCAAATTACTAATTTTTTAATAACTCGCGTTAAAATCAATGTTTTATAATGAATCAAAATGCGGGTGAAAGAAGGGATCTGTGGCTAATAAGGCGTGTTTTTATCCACTCAATTCGTGGTCCTGGGACATTGGAAAACCGGGCCAAAATTCGTCTTTGCTAGATTTTTTAATGCTTCCATGGATTTATTCATATTATTTTTATTAAGAGTTATCTCAGCCAATCCTATTGGATAATGGTTCTTTGGGGGGTACTTTATTTATTCCGAAACAATGCTACCAATAATTCGCCCGTATTTTTTTGAATAATGTGGTTTCTAAGAGGCGATTTTTGTGGATTTCTGGAGTCAAAATTCTTGAGCTTCTTTTTTTTGGAGCACACGGTGAGGTTTCATTTTTTTAATTAAGATCATTAATATTGTTGTGGGTGAAATGACATCTGATGATTTGATAAATATTGTTCATTCCTGTAGAAAAATGGAAGTCACAGAGGATTCTAGTACGCCCGTGTGTTTTATTTGTGATCAAGCTCTGACTGAAGACGTTACAACGGTTACCCGAGGACTAGAAACCCTAATAAATGTTAGCAAGACCAGGAAAGACAACCACCATTTGTTCATGGAGAAGGTATCGTCTGTGGAAGTTCATCGCTTGTGTAGGAAGAGGTATTCGGTAATGAAGAATGGGAAAGTTATTTTCGCAATTTTAGCGTCTACTTTCAACCTTTTTCGCACACAATCATTCCTAGGATTGGTCTGTCCAATAAAAGCAGGCCAGGGTTTCAATTTTAAAGAAAGCGATAACTTTTTTGACCCCGAGAGTGGGTAAGAGATCGATCATTTTCATGTTTCTTTTCATGGCCTTAATTATTTCGCGGTTGCGAAAATGCAAGGTGGCGCCATCTACCATAGATGCCTGGAGGCCTAAACATAGAAATTGGTGTATTTTCAGGGTCCCTCATCCCAGATTTTGGACTAGAAGCGTCAGTTTTTAAGTTTCAGAAAACTGCGAACCTTTCAACCACCATTTTTGCAAAAAATATTGGTGTAACGAAAAAAATCGTAGGGTAATGTAGGTAATGAATTGCTCTTCATTTTTTGTCGAAACAAAAATTCTCTAGGGATCGTAGTTCGGGAGATATTGGCAGAAAACGGATTTTCGGGATCTCTAGAGCCATTTTCCGACCCTCCCACAAATTGCAGGCACCTGACATTTTGCGGGTTCAATATACAATAAAAAAAATTTTCTTGCTGGACCAGATGCCCATGTTGACGGTATTTTTCGCCTTCATTTACTGGACTATCAATCAATATAAAAAATTGTATCATGAATATTAAGGTCAGGCTTTTAAACATATCAATCTACAATAAAGAAAATTCAACAATAATATAATAAGGGGGATTTTTTTATGTTTTGTTTGGGAATTGCGGTCAAAAGTGTATGAGCCACACGATATAGTAGTGGCTTCTGTTAGAGGAATGGTGGGATCTCGGCAAATATCAATTCATGTTTATATTTACACTTGACGACAACAAATTATCAGAAAAAGAAGCATCAACGCGTGACTGTCTTTGAAGTGACGCAATACCGCTGGCAGCTAAAATGGTTTACTAGAGATGAAATAACTATGCATAAGTTAAACCGCCTTTTAAAAATCTTGTATTTTTTTTTGGAAAAAGGGCGTTGTATAATAAACAGAAATATTCCTTGCTGTACATTTCTACAAACACAAAATTTAAAAACAAAAAAGAATATTAAAAAAACTTTTACATTGAAACTTGTAAAAAGATTAGTTTACGTAAAAATTAGATTACTCAAGTAGGTTGGGCTTCTGTAGAAAAGACAAATATTTCACTTTAGTTTCTCTACTGAAAGAAAGAATTTTCTTTTGAAAAAACTTGAAATATGAATAGTAATTCATTTTGAAAATGTATCCTTCTACAGTAAAGCTTCCAAAATATTCTCAGGCATTGACAACTTACCTACATTACACTAACCGATGTTGTAACATTCCTAGAACAAAATAATACATTACTTTTCCAGAATGTTCCGTATTTATCTAGAAGATGAAATAAATGATCAAGATTCGGGTTTTTTTGGTACAGTCAAAGTCAAATTAAACGCACATGACAAGCACCAAAGTTAATAGAAATTCAATTAGTTTCAATGATATTTAGATGGTTGATGAAAAGTAATAATAATTACCTTCACTACAGAACTAGATTTATCAAGTTTTCAGTGTACGTCCGTTGTCAACGTTTCGGAAATTATCGTTAGTGTTATCTAATGAGCTATCTAACAGTTCGGTTAATTAAGTAAAGTGGTGGAGGTGCCAGATTGTAGAAATAGGATTTGATCGTGGATATTCTGTCTCTGGAATTTGATATACATAGCTGAGTTGAATGAGAAAAATAACTGGACATTGTTTTATCTAATCCCCAAATAAGAAGGTTTTTTATTAAAAATAAGGTGCCATTAATTGAGAGCTGGTTTCTTATGTTTTTTGATAGCTTGGTCGCGAAGTTGATAAATCGTTGTATACTCACAATGAAAAAAAAGCCAAACAAAAGGAGGTTTCGGAAAGTTTCAGGGTAGATTATCGGTATTGTGAAGGATTAAAACTTTATTCGGAAATTATTCCAGATAATAATACAGTATTTGAATGAATGGAACTTCCTTTTGTTTTAAATAGTGTGAGGATTGTTACAATCAATTTCAGCTTTTCAAGACGAACACACGCTGACAATATTGCCACTCCAATAAAAATAGAATTCGCTCTATTTGCGGTGAGACTTGGAAAACTTTTCGAGCACTTTTTTTTGTCTATTGAAAGAAAATTGATTCTTACAGGGATACGTTGGATATCTAAGAACGTTAAATAGGCCAGTCGATATGGGTCATTTTAGACCAAAAGTACAAGTAGTTACTTGTTGTTGTTACCTCTATCGTATGGCCTAAAAATTGTTATAAGGATTTCGTAGTTTCATGGAATCAAAGAATGTACCTTTTTTTCTGGTCTCCATACAATAAAATACGAATACAGAATTATTATAATTCAATAAACTTGTTTCTCTCACTAATCCTTCTTCGTAAAGGAGCTCAAGAAAGATTCCATTCAGTGTAAATTTTTGCTTGTTAAATAATTTCTTTTTAGTAAAATTATTGTCGCAAAAGGTGCTTCCGCATTGCACCAACACCACCAGCGGGTGCTGGGAACAACGATCCCTCGACAAAAGGTGACTGAATACTCGAATAAACTTTTCTAATTAATCCTTGAAAAGTTCACAATCGATTTGATGAGGGTGATTGTAATTAATTGGTGTACAATTTTAACAGCGACGATTTTTCTCCATTTGTTAGTTTAAGTGTAAATTTCTGTACGTTCTGTTCTATTTATTCACTAATTGTCTTTGCGTTTTAACGTATATCGAGTGGAAATGACAAAAAAAACAGCTGAACAACTTAATATCCGTTTCATTATCATAAGAAACCTTCTGGCTTGTACAACGTTACATAAATCCTTCAGAAATCATCCAATTGCAAATATTCATTAATTTTTTTTCGCAAGCGAAACAGAAAAACATCAAAAACCCCAATTATTTTCGTGTTGGTACATAAAAAAAACCACACCTGTCTACAAAAATGTAGCACGTGTATGATAAACCCATATGCCTGCATCTCCACTTCGTTTCCCCACAAAACACGCACGTCCACAAAGAAACATTAGTTTGTACATAAAAGAATTCCTTTTTTAGTGTTCTGTTATCAACTAGCTCGTATAATGGAAAACTATTCAATCTTTCATACCTTGACAGTATCTCCACGTACATTTTCACAAAGGAAATAATGCAATACTGATACAATTATTTCTTCATTAATATTTACAAAAGAAATTAGTTCTGTCGTATTGTTAGATAAACTATATTTCTATCTCTAAGCGTTTGACTTTCCTTCAATTAAAAGAATCTATAAAAACATTTAACAGTTTGTTGTAAGTAACTATTTTCTCTGTCCCTCTTTGAAAATATTAGGTTCGTTATTTTTGACAGTTATAATTGATTTATGATGATGGGCTTAAAAAATTCGAACTAGAAATAGTAGTGTAAGGCTTCTCGTTCGGAAGAAATGGGGTGGATAATTAAAAATGATGCCAAAAATAAGTGGCATTAATGTAGCGATTCCGGAGTCCCTTTCTAGTTTAATTTACAGTTCCGGGCTGATAATGTTTGTAAAAATAATATTTTAAAAAGGTTATTTACATAATTTTATAAAATTTTTGAGGTAAATAGTTCACAAGACTCACCGAACACACACTCTCTTATTGACGATAACTCCCTGTCAGTTTTATCTTTCTGTTCACACATCCTGCATAGAGGTGTGTCCACTAGCCTTATATTATAGAGGTGTTTCCTTAGTTGACAGTGGCCAGAGAAAAATCCTACTGTTAAACGAAGGTTTTTCTTGGTCATCGCCAAATATTTCTTCGGCGCCAGCTTCCCAGGGTCGCCCAGGGTGATCCTGGCAAGACTGCATCCTTTGATTCCATTCCATCTCTTAAGGGATTCAGCATTGGTGTAACGTTTGGCTAGTTCCGCAATTGTCGAAGTCGTTAGGTCGTAGGTGTCACTGGGTCCTAGAATTTTTAGTCCAGCGGCTTCCCCGGGCTAAAGAATCGGCAATGCGATTTACTTTACTCCTGTCGTGCCCTTTAACCCACCTCAGGATGATATTGTTATCTGAGGGGATTGAGGTGATTAATCAGGGTATCTAGGACTATGTTCCACAGAAGTGGTGATAAGACTCCTCCTTGTGGACATCCCCTCATGACCAGTCCTCTTACTTTGATGTCTTCTACATTGATACTTATTGATCTACTAGAGAGCATCTTGAGTATCCATTCTCCTATTACCAGAGGTACATTCCTGGAGTTGAGTTGCTGGGTAATTGTTGGAAAGGTTGTTTTATCAAACGCTCCCTCGATATCTATGAATATACCCAAGGTGGAGTCTTTGTTGTCCAATGATCTTTTGATTCTGCCAACCACTTGGTGGACCTTCCTTCAGTGGACCTTCCCCGAGTATATGCATGCTGATTTGGATGAAGTGGGTTGTGGACTAGCACTTCATCTCTTATATTCCGCTCGCATAACCTCTCCATTGTTTTTAAAAATAACGATGTGAGACTAATTGGTCGGAATGCTTTTGGTAAGGTGTAGTCCATCCTACCTGGTTAGGGGATAAATACCACTCGTACTTCTCTCCACTTACTGGGAATATACCTCAGAGCTAAAGAGGCTCTGAAAATTCCAACAAGGTCCATTCCCACTGAAGTAGGGCTGGTGTTATTCCGTCAGGTCCTGGTGACTTGAAAGGAGCCCACCTTATCTTGTCCTCATCAATTACTGCACTAGCAGATTGCCAGTCGTATTGTGAGGGTGTTGGTACTTCCGTCCAGTTTGACGTTCCAGGAAAGACAGAACCTGGGAAGTGAGTTTCCATAAGAATCTCAGCGCTCTCTTGGAGGTTGGCGGCCTTGTCGCCATTTTCCCTTGTCAGGATGCCGATACTCTTATGGTGTCGTTTGAAAGTGCCTTCTGTAGCCTAGAAATTTGTGGAAGTCTTCGACTGCCTCACAATAGGCTTTCCAGGCTTCTCTTTGCTTTTGTCTGCAGACTTTTTTGAACTCTTTGAGGATGGCTTTATATATTCCCCAGTCCTCTGAGTTTTGTTCGTTTTGCCTTGTTTAAGGTCGTTCTCGCTGTCTTTCTGAGGTGTTCCAGTTCAGGGCACCACCAGGTATTGGTCGTGCCACCTGTCTGAACCATCCTCATCGGACAGGATTCCTTATAGGCAATGTCTATTTTGTTTTGGATAGATACTGTGTACCTTCCCAGTTCCTCATTATTGCTAGGAGTCAGGACCTCTGTTGCCCGTAGAGCACCTTTTAAGAGTCGATTGTAGAGAGCTACATCCGTCCTCTTCGGGTCACGGGATTTTACAGTGGTCCTGAGATCCTGGCTTACCGTATAGGTCAGCCAGCGGTGGTCTGATATAGAAATATGATCCGACACTTGCCAGTCCTGAATTTTGTTTGATATTTTGGCTGTCGCCAGCGTAATATCTATTAATGTTTGGCTACTGGCGTCAATAAATGTAGGCTCCGTGCCTCTGTTTAATATTGAACTGGGCGCACTTTCTTATGGCGTGGATTTCCGCTTGAAAGATAGTTGGGTTTTTTCCCAAGCTTTCAGAGTGTTTGGTTCCTGGCCCGAACACTCCTATCCCAGTTCCTTCTATTGCTTTTCAGCTGTCTGTGTATCATTGAATGGCATTCTTTACAAGTCTGGTAAATCCCGACTATAAAAGCAGTGTAATTTTTTAAAATATCTGCTCATTGTTTGAATTTTTGTGGCCTGGGTGTTCAAAAAAATTATAAAATTTCAGTTATTTTCGAAAAACTAATAGTGCCAGTTAGTTTCTCAGTACTACTTCGCTACCCCATATAGGGCCATGATACGGGATAGAGAG
>CAJUYH010007797.1:0-16737 GCA_910591685.1 Galerucella tenella | reverse complement strand
TAATACAAAATTACGGATTTATTTTTATAATAAGGATATTATATAAACAAGTACATTAAGCAAGAAAACACAAAAATTCAATTCTATAACTAACCAAAGGGGAATTGGTAAGTTCCTTTCGAACGAATTTACTAAATTTTCTTTTCATCATCCATGTAATCAATTTCCTTTCAAATATTATGCCAATCTCTATACCAGAGTCCGTATATATTTTACTCTCAAGTGTATATTGAAAGATTTGAAAAACAATAGATTAAATTTAACACATAAACCAAACTCCAAAATTAGTATTTTACAACATTTATAAAATATTGCTTTTACGTTATCAAATTGCCATGATATTAATGATAATTTTCATCAAGAAAAGTTACCTGATCATTATCGTTGGAATATTCAGAATAATAGATAATAATTAAGGCAAAATTCGGATTAAAAGTCTCATCAGAAATACATTCGGAATCCCAACCCGGAAAATTACGGGTTAGCTTGGTCTGTTGAAAACCTTAGAGAGTGAAACCCTTGAAATATCATCTTCAATTTAATATTTTCGTCTTCCTTTTGTATCGCCCTTTCATAAATTTGAGTAGATTGGCCACTTTAAGTACTCCTTTTTAGTTCACTTGCAAACCCAATTCTGGTACTTCAAACTGCACCTCAAACCACACCGACTAAAAACAAAAGGTGAATACACGCAAGCAGAAACCAAAAATAAAATTTAGTCAAATTTAAAACTGCGGGCATCAGTGCTCATGTAAGAAACTAAGCAATTAAAATGTAAATTTAAACTAAAATAGACGATCAACTACCAAATAAAAAATCAACTTTTTCCATAAATTCGAAACAAGGAATGCGTCAAGTTCTGACAAGGTCGAACAGCTAACATTTGGGTTATGTTATTATTCAAAGGAGCTTGTTTTACATGCTTTCAATACATTTATAGACGGTCTGCTAGAGTTTATTCATAAATGCGGCAGAGGAATAAATATTCGCGACCCTTGTAAAACGAATATAGGATGAAGCATCAAGGAAATATAAAAATATTATCGTGAATATTGATTTATTTTCTATTTCTGTGTCGGGCAGTTAGCTTTACACCATATCACGACGAGTTTAGGGTCTTTTCCATTGTCAAGAGTTTGAAACTTAAGTTATTACAGTAGTCAGTGTTCCAACTAATTTTCCATCAACATTTTTAGTGTCTCAATACTAGACATCTTTTATTATATAATAAATTTATAATAATGACAGCACGAGTAGGCTTCCAGTTAAAATTATATTAAATTTGTATTTTTCTTTCCAGGTGTTATTCGAACTTTGGCCATGCTCGATATAGAAACAAAAAGTCACTACTGGATCACTGTTTTCGCTCAAGACCATGGCATCATTCCTTTGGTATCCAGTGTTGAGGTGAGTATTTTAGTTAAATATAATTATTATTTTTGAAATTTGTACATTTTGTACGGACCTTACATTATATGTATGATTATGTTTTGTACGTTCCTTGTGGCATTTACTGTTTTTATATTTCTTTATTTCGACGTTTCGGTAGCGTTCCAGCTACCGTTGTCAAGATTAATTAGTAATTAAATAATTTTTGGTCCCTATCTGACACAACATTATTGTGGTTTGATTCCCAAAAAAATAAGAGAAAAAAGAATTATATGTATGACCTACTGTTCGACTAGCTATACACGAGTTGGATCAAATGTTTAAGAGATAATTGAGCCACAACATTTTACTGAAATTAAATTACTGTTTGGTAAATAGACTTTTGTGTGGATGTTTTTGAATTATAGATTTCTTTTACCATATGGAAACATTTCTATATTCGAAACCGTAGTAGATACGAAGATGGTTAAATGGACAAAAATGTAACCATTATGGGGAGCATTATATTTGTTGAGAAAACGAAACTATTCATTCTTGATTTATACATGGAAAATTAAAAATGCTGCTCTTGGTTTTTCGAGCATAACAAGTTTAAATTGAAAAGTATGAAAAAAGGAAACGAAAAGTTTTATTAAATCACTATAGATATGTATCAATAAATCTTCGATACGACGTTTCGTGTCCTCTCGAGGCTAACATCAATATTTTTATAATACGGACCTGCCTTTCTTAGTTACCGATTATAGTCGCACAATCATCTTGAATACAAAATAAATTATATTACAATGGCCATACCCTTTTTTCTTGGGAGCCCTTTTTTAGGCAGGTGATTTTTTACCGGGATAGCCTGTTAGATAATCTGTAATGGTTCTTAGCTGATTTCTACCAATGCTCAGTATTTCTTCAGCCCGTGTAATACCCTCGAAGGTTTTACTGTGTACCTGCTTTGAACTGTTTCTCCACTGTGGTCTATGTTGGCTTTGTACTCATTTTTGTATTTGTTTGTTCTTCTCCAAAAATATCGTTATTTCTCGGCATCCATACTAATCTTATCTCAATATGGTCTACCAGTTCATTAAGTTCTTTCTGGCATTCCTCTGCTAGTCTGGGTGTTGACTTGCGGTTATTTAAAACTGCAAGGGCTGCCTGGCTGTCAGTTAATAGGTTCATCCTTTGAGTATCAGTCCTGTAATTGTTAATTCTGACTCACTATATAAATAAAGAGGTATGTTTTCCTAGTAAGAAGGAATTTAATTAAATCTTCTATCATATTCTAACTTTTGATGCTCAGGTTATTCCGCAGCCTTAATAATCCCACCCTTGCTTCTTCCATTATCAAGGATTCTAGTGCTGCCGTTGGGATTCTTTTGTGTCGTCTTTGTTCACCAGACCAAAGACGCATAAATGCTATTATGGGCTGCACCAATACACTATGAATAGAAAGTTCGCCTTGCCACCCTTAATGTGGCCTCCCATGCACGTATGTGCATTGAACAAAGGGGTCGTCGATTCGAGTATTTGATGTAATTTCAATTTCTTGTTCAATTAAATTATGTTTTCTCTTCTATTTTGATATGTTTATCATTGGGTAACATCACGCCTCTAAATGGCAGAAATATTCCATAAATTGTTATTGCTCGAACTTTTTCATAGTCACTGATAATGTCAAAAGAGCCACGACAAGACCGCATTTAGAAACTGTTTTCATTGATGATGTGCGACACTTTTTTCAATAATATATATTATTTATTAAGAATTTATTGAATGTATGAAAAATCCATCAACACGACCATTAAAAAAGGTTTTTTTTCGAGAGGGTCAGGACTTTTTTGCCGAACAATGAGATGCTTCAAATTTAATTTAAATCTTAACAATGTGGGCTTTTCCTTATAACTACTTGTTTTTGCAAATAAATGTATCAGAATATTTGTCATCACGTGAAACATTCTCACTTTGTTCATTGAGGTTCATTAACACATGCCTATCTTCATCTATAACATGTTCTAATTCATTGCATTCCACTAATAGTGTTTCGACATGTTGCAAAGCTGTAAAGTATATCGCACCACTTAGCAACTGTCAATAGACATCGCCATACTTTACTATTTACATATTAGAGGTTGAATTTTATTCTATATTTAAATGGCAGATCACATTTATTAGAAAGGATTGCATTCAATATTTTTTGGAATTAAATATTTGTTCCGCTTCCTCCCTTCTTTCGCAGCTGCCTAAATGTATTGTTATATTATAATAGTAAACATACATAATATTTGCTTGATTACAGTTTCCATATTTAAGTAAAGCGTGTTATCTATAAATGTCAAGGTACCTATCATATTTTTATAACGCATCACAAATTTAAAAATTACTCTTTCTACGACCGTGCGTTTTAACCCGGGTCGTGAGGGCGTCATAGGGACGTCACAAAATGACGTTATTACGTCTTGTGGACGTCTTTTGGTTGCTTGGGCCACTTTCCCGCACGCATTTTAGTTTTGAAATTGTCACAGTGCGGGAAAGTAAAATTATACAAATTTTGACCTATATATTTGATATAACCCTGTACATTCTTTAAAGTAGTGTCATAAAACAACTATCCTATTATCCGGGTTTGATATAAGAAAAATATATCAAATAAAATTCTTTCATCTACAAATGACTTAAAACTGTTGCCGCCACCTTCATCGTCATCTTTATGTGACCTGCAACCGATGCCATCCTCATCAACATCATCTACTTACCAGTTAACACCAAATAATTCCACTGGACCGACAATTTTAAGTAATTTACAGAATGCAACAAATTGTGTTTCTACTATTAATAATAGCTTTTGGTTAAAACTATGTATAAATAATATCTATGTTAAAATAAAATAACTTTTGAAAAATGGGTTGGTATACTTTTTTGCATATACGGCCGTAGAAAAAATAATATTCCTAACTCATGCGTAAAGTGTCTTTCCCGCCCTTGACCGCTTGCCCGAACTCCACTTCGCGTCGTTCCGGTCAACTGCAGTCGCGTGCGGGAAAGTATCACTTTCCGCACTTGTTAGGAAAATAACTATTTCAAAGAGTAGACCGTTCACTAAGAACAAACATCTACTTCTCGGGGTGTGTCCCGACAGACAATGAATTACAGTTAAACGGGGTTGGTATATCTGCAAGATATAACAAACCATTTTGGGTTATAATTAGAAGGGACAACAGCTTCCATTATTATCTTTGATATCTACTTCTCATCATAGTTGTGTTTAAAAAGTGGTAGTTTAGTTTATTCGCTAGCTTAAGAACTTGCCAACTAGCAGCTTGTACACTTGTATTTACATGTGATCCGCAGAAAATTATTCAATACATTTCCGTATTATCTCTTACAGCTCTACTTCTGGGTTAGGTTGAAATAAACGAATGTGTTGCTTCTGAAAACAAAGTTTTATTTTGTTAATTTCTTATCAAAGAAATCATCTTATATAGTACCCTATTGTAACAACTTTACCTGAAAATAAAGAAACGACATTCAAAGTTTATTTTTCCATCAATTCTAATCTTTGTACACAAAATATATTCCAACAAAGGTTTACTTTTTTTGGAATTTTTCTTGACACTATATTCTAATAATGACAGACTAAAAAGTTTGACATTTTTACAACAGTCAGACAAAGCGTACTAAACTAAAAAAATATTAAAGAAAACCTATTTTCTTTACATATGGTTGTAGTTTGTTGTTAAGTCTCTCTTACTGTATAAATAGAAATCTAATAACAAAGTTTGCTTTAACAGAATCCTCCCTTTCTAACTAATTGCTTGTACCTTACTCAGTCGCCAAATCGAGTACGGTTCAGTTCAGTGAACAAAGAGGACGCACTTTGCATATCAGGTATATAAACATGCAGCTTCAATGAAGTTTCCACTAAAAAGGGGTTGTCTGATGTCACGCTGGAACTTTATTATTGACCAAAACGGTTTAAAATGAGAAAATTTCACATATAAATACGAGTTTACAAATCGCTAGTTGGCAGGTTCAAAAGCTGGTGATTAAACTAAACTTCCACTCCACCTGCTTGCGAGTGTTATTCCACATTTACGGGTTACAAATATATTTTTTTATTTCCTCCTCCAACATTTTGATGACAAATAGATGTCAAAGGTAATAGTTAAATACTATTACGACACCTTTCAAAGTTGAAAGAGCAGACCGTTCACTAATAAACAACAACTACTTCCCTGGCTATATGCCACGAAGGACATTGAATTACGGGGTTGGGGTATCCGCACGATATAACCAACCATTCTGGTTTGTAATTAGTATTTATATTGTGCACCTAAATGTAACAAGAAAGATAATACGGTTAGTGAAAATTACTACTACTACTACTACTACTAAATGTGCAGGCGAGCCTTGTCCTGGACAACTCAAGCCAAGGTTCCGGCACTGAGGCCACTGGCGGGCCCATTGTGCCATTCCTGCTACCTAGACATCCATGAAGCCGAGCCCTTCAATAAAGGCCACAACCTTTTTCAATGGATGTCTGCTTGTGTCTCCAGGGGCCATGACAGGGACTCCGAAGATTCGCCTGCGTAGTACAGCCCAGTGTGGACACTCTAAAATAACATGGACTGACGTTTCGTCAGTCATGCCGCAACCCCTACACATAGGGAACTTTCCTCTACTCCTAAGTTGTGGAGGTGTTTCCTCATACAGCAGTGCCCTTTTAGGAGTCCTGCTATCTTCCTTAGTCTACTCCTTGGTAGTTCAGTAGCTGCCCTGGCGTGTCCATCAGTCCATCCCTTCAGTAAAAGTTTGGATTGTCTAGGACCCTGCAGAGCATTCCAATGAGCGAGGTGCTGATTCCTCGGCCACTTCTTCGTCTCCTTGCGTATTTTTTGTTTTGCTAGGACCAGGGTCGGGCCCGGGCCGCAGATAGGAGCTGCCGCCCCTTCCGCAGCCAGTGCGTCCGCCATATAGTTGCCTTCAAAACCAGAGTGGGCTGGAATCCATTCTAGCCGCACCACGTTCCGCCTTGCAAGATTGGCAAGTCGTTCTCGACATTCGTTAGCAAGTCCTGAGTTGCTGGTATACCCACTCAGGGCTTCAATTGCTGCCTGACTGTCGGAGTATATGGTTATGCGTCGATCCACATAACCTCTGTCTAGGTTTATCTGCGCACATTCCAAGATAGCATATATCTCGGCCTGATATGCAGATATCACCCAATGGTACACAAACTTGTGTTCTTGGGTTCCTGGAGTAAATTCCAGCCCCTGCTCTATCACCGGAGCATGAGCCATCTGTGTATTAGACGGTCCCATTATGCTGTGTATCCCTCTCTTTTTCCCAGGACTCTCTATCCCGGATCATGGCCCTGTATGGGGTAGCGAAGTAGTACTTACGCAGGCATTCATCAGCCGCTCGAGCCAGAACTGGAATATCTTCCAGGAGCCGGAGCTTCTTGACGTGCCTGCACTCTTCCCCTCTTCGCACGTATCCCAGCCGTTTCAAGCGCAGGAAAGCCCTCTTCGCCTCAGCCTCGATCACATGGTGTAGAGGCTGAAGACCAAGGATCACTTCTATCGCAACAGTTGGTGTAGTGAAAATTACTATGAAAGAATCTAAAGCAAGAGCAATGGGAGGTCCATCGGAGGAATGATTACCAGGAATACCAAAAACTAAATGGGAAGAGTACAAGGCGGGATTAGACATGCAGGACAGAAAGGCGTCGAGAGCAATTGTTGAAACTGCAAAAACCTCTAATAAATTGTTGATAAGCTGCAAGAAAACGTTGGCTGACCACCTACAAGATACAGGGTCAAAAGAGCTCAAACTTAGCGGCTACAACTCCAATAATTGGTGTATTGTATACATATTTATATTGTGGGATTTGATATTAATTAATTTTTTATCATACCTGCATCATAATCGCTGATGAAAACACGCAAAAGCGTGCTTAAAAGGCCGATTAAAGTACATGTGCTCTATAAAGTCACCTTGGTAACAATAAAAAATATTATACTGTCAACATTTTGTGAAAACTGTCAATTCAGTACAAACCATCAAAAATAATAAGGTATCGTCAGCTGCTGAAAAATTTGCGTAGTTCCTCTTCTGTAAACACCCAAGACTTTTTAGGCTCATGTCCTTTGTTTGTGCTTTTCATAAAAGTATGTAGTTTATGAAAGGAAGCAATGTGTTTGATTCGCAGCATCGTTTGCAGTTTGGAGTGAATGCACCACAATGATGACGACTTGTAAAGACTTGACTATAATGAAACTTCGGTAAATGATTGCTATTTTCAATAATAAATTGCTACCTACCATTTTGTTCATATACGCAAGCATTAACCTTTCATCGATCACCGTCTGGTTGGTTGTGACCATCCATTTCGTAAATTTTTCGTATTCCTTTAGACACGCTTCCTTGGATTTCTCGGGGATTAACCTCCCTTCAGCTTGTTCGGCTAACAATCTAATCACAGATGACCTATCCTCGTTTTCGATCATTGTATTAACATTCATCAACACACATTTCACATGCAAATTATTGTTCTATTTGACATAACAAAGTACTCATGTCAGATCAATAATTAAAGTTATGACATTTAGACTTTGCGTTTCTCGGGTTAATGATGTTGCCAAGGAAACTTTAAAAAAAGGATAATGCCATGAATAATTATTATGAAAAAGGAATTTCAATTTCGTATTTATAAAATAATAATCTGAGTATTTTTCAGACTGCGGTGCAGGTATAATAAAAAATAGCGTATGATACACGTGTATAAGCGCCTTTTGAGCACTACTCCGTTAAAAGGCACTCGGCTTTGCCTCGTGCTTCCAAACTCGTCGTGCGTGCTTAAAAGGCTTGCTTATACACTTGTATCATAATATACTATCATTTGATAAATTATTTCGTGTATCTTCCTAATTTATTTAATTTTAATACGCACGCCTATGCTATTTTCTAATTGTTGGTATTTAAAAATTAAAATTTACTTGTTGTAAGCTGGACTATTCAATTGTGCGCCTTTATAAACAACTAGGTTTATCAGTGAACCTGTTTTTTGTATGGACAAAAAACGTTAACGACAATGAGTAATCATCACAACTCAGTTCCACTTTATTTCTAATAGAATTTTGCCATTAACGATTTTATATTATATCGGGTAGGAAGTGTTTAAAAAAGACTTTTATTCACTATGTAAAAATTTTATCTCGTGATTTTCCTGACTTTTGAAGTGAAAACTGTTTCACGAACAGTATAGTGGAAATGAAAGAAGTTGAAATTGCAGCAAATGTCTTTGTAAGTACCCAAAATTGTTAACTTCTTATTGCTAGTGGTATAAAACAAAAATTAAATGAATTTTATAACGCCTTTATTAGCTCACCTGAATGTGAGTATTTTCATTTGTAATGGAATCTTCCAAGGTATTTTCCATCAATTTTAAACCATCAGTTTGCAGACATCAAAGATTGCAATAGTTTGATAAGTTTGTTCTGAGCAGGATGGTCATGATTAAGTATAAGATAATGGTATAGAACGGGATATTCTGGAATAATACCACAATTTTTCCACTAATATATGGGAATTGATGTATACAGGCTGTTTCACGACGTTTCATACAGGGTGGGGCGCTATGAACGAACTATTCTCTGGCGTCTTAACGGCGAATAAAATTAGAAAAAATAAGACGCGGAATTAAGTAGATTACTTAGGACTATAATTTAAAAATATTTTGGAATATACAGGGTGCTCCAAAAAAGCGTGCCGTATCAAAGTTAGGTTCCTTTAAATGGAACACCCTGTATTTTATCACATTTTTGAATTACACAAAAATAATGTAAGTTCATTAACATTTCCCTATACCTATCTAGTTCAGTTTCCAGGATTAATCGATTTTACATAATTTGTAGACTCTCCGAAAAATTACAATAACTTCAACATTAACACGAATAACCACATTTGCTTTACACCATCTCACTAGAAGCTTTTAACATTCTTTTTCCAATATTTACTGGTTTGATATCATATACAGGGTGTTTTTAATATGACAGTATAACACTAACCATTTAATACATGAATTTCAGGCTTAATTTAAATGGAACACCCTGTTTCTGTTGGGTCTGTTAAACGTGGGAATTTATTACATTTCAGTTGGTATTAGGGTTTCCTATATCTAACTCTGATAGTTCTCCCTTATACCATTTGAAAGGAGACATTTTTTTGAATATCATGAATTATTAAAATAACTAGTATTTCATTTAAAATAAGCCTGATACTGCACATTGAATGATCTAATAATGAAACTGAAAATTCAGAACACCCTGTAAAGAGATATTTAGTACTCAATCGTGGAATACATTTAACTAATGTCCAACTATTTAGATGTAAAAGAAAATTTGCTAGTATTTGTTATATCAATGGGTTATTAATTTTTTCGAAATGTTCACATTTTAAAAAAAGTCAGCATAACTCGGAACCCTCTGTATTTAGGTATAGGGATCCATTATGAAAGAGTATTATTTTGTGAGAAATGTTATTCTCGATAAAAAATTTTGCTTGTTCTGAAACCCCATAAAATGAAATAAAATTCAAGTTTTTCGAAACCCATCTCATTTTATGGCCAGTTTTATGAAAACCTGGAGTCTGAATTTTTGACATTTCTTCACATATTGGCTAATATCTCGGGAAGCTAAAGGTTTTCAAGGTTCTAGTCTACGCCATTCAATTCAGAATTGAATTTTCTATAAAAAGAGGAATTTTGAAAATTATGGTTTTAGTATAAGCTTCGGTCGGACTTTGAAAAATTTTCAAAACCTGAAAATTCTAAAATCCATATCTAAGGTTTTTCGATGTGGAAAATTCCTCTATTTATAGAAAATTTAATTCTGAATTGAATGGCGTAGACTAAAACCTTGCAAACCTTAAGGTTCCCGAGATATTAGCCAATATGTTAAGAAATGTCAAAAAGTCAGACTCCAGGTTTTCATAAAACTGGTCATAAAATGAGACGGGTTTTGAAAAACTTGAATTTTATTTCATTTTATGGGGTTTCAGAACAAGCAAAACTTTTTATCAAGAATAACATTTTCTACTAAATTAATATTTAAACATCTTTCACCTATGTATCCTATATCCATCCGTGGACACGCTGTATAAGTAAGTTCAACTTAACTGGTCCAGTAAATTCGGAATAATTTGGCTGGGACAGGAATGATACTAAAAGTTTTTTTTGTTAAAAGCTGGAATATGTTTTTTTTAAGCCAAAGTAACATTTTTACGATACAGAAATTAGGCAGGCACTTGTTAACCCTATTCCTTCCATTTTTCCCAATCCCCTAATTTCAAAGTGGGGATATTTCATGTGTGGCTCATCATTAAAAAGGCATCGCGATGAAGTTTTATACACGAGTGCTTTTTTTGGAAAAAACGAGTTAATTAATGTAAATTGGAAAAAAATATTTGCGAATGTGTTGAATGTTTCCCATCACATCAAACAGACATTAAACGAATTTAGTATGCACAAGAGGAAATTTAAATTAAATCGACTTCTGGTTGATGGCGAAATCACTTTAGGAAATTATGTGGAATGTTTAAAAGCGTTTCCAGGGCTATTTGTTGTTTTTCTAGCAAAACAGGTTCGGTCTTATGATTTTTAAATGACCCTATCTAGATAAATCAAAAGAGTTGAATGTAGAAATTGCCTGTTCAATAAAGCCGCCTTTTCCTAACTAAAGTTTTGTTTAATAAAGAGGTGAACTGTTTGTTGGGAAAATAAATCTCCAAGTTTTGTTCATCAATCTTGTATAATGTGTCAATTTTAAAAATTACAATGAATTTTATCGAAAAGAGATCAAAAAAGTTTCAAAACTACCCAAACAAGTATAAATGGCAACGCCCTACTTGTGATACCTCGTTGAAAAATGCAGAAGGTGCAATTCGCTTGAAACGGATGTCGGATGAAGACGTGGCAAGCACGGCGCACGAATGTGGCGGAGATTTGACGAATGGTATTGATGAGAAAAGTCAGTCAATAGGGTTTCGTTATCGACTGGTTTGAAAAATTGTTTACCCACTACTAGCTGTGAAGTTGACAATTATTGCTTCTTCTAGCCAACTGAAAAGTTGAATTTCTCTATTTGTGGTTAATAATTTTCTATCATTAACCTAGGTCAATGATGGACAAATACAAATATTTTGAGAATTCAGGGATAGTAGTTCAACAAAAACCTTTGGAACATAATTTTGTATAACCAGGAGATTGTCTTTAACATATTTGCTGCTTGAAATTACCTTTATTTGAATAAAAATGCAATTAGTTTGAAATTCGCGCTCAACCAAAAATGACAGATGACATAACAAGTACGTTCATAATACATCGAAAACTGACAGTGTACTTATCAGTCAGACGACGTAGGAACTACTGAAAAAAATTAAAAACGAATATCAAATATCAAAATTTTAACTTTTTTTTGTCACATAAATGCTTACATCAAATTTTGAATGTATTGGGGCCACTAAATAATATTATTGAAATTGAAAAAAGTGTACACATCAGATTTTCTTGTAAAATATACATTTATTTTCGTAAAAATTACAAAAATCAGCTAAACTTAGAGACATTTTATTTCTCAATTCACAAGATGTATCTTGTTGTTTAGCCTTTTTGAAATAAAACTGTCGCATGTATTAAATTGTATAAAGAATACACCTTATTTTATTCAACTAAAACTAACAAAATTAACTTATTTACATGGATTTGGTGAAATTATTGAAATATAGATTAGTCACTTTTATTGTCTGTATTGTTTGAGTTCTTTTATGCAACTTTTTGAAAACCACTTTTATTGTCTGTATTGTTTGAGTTCTCTTAGGCAACTGCTTTTTTGAAAACCACTTGTTTTTCCGTGGTCAATGTTGAAGGCCGGCAATCAGTCGCAAGCGAAGGGTCGGGGGGCTGGAAATTGTTTGAAGCTATGACGGCGTTGCCAGAGTTCCGTTTTTGTCACTGAATTAGAGTTTAAGTTGGCGGCAACACAAGAAACTGTTTTCCGTTTGTGAGATATTCAGATGTTTTCATACTTTAAACTATCCCTGTATAGTTTTCACTACAAAATGTACTCCGTGTGCAGAAAACCTTACTCATTCACCTAGGTATCAACCATATCATTATGGTCCACCAGAAAATGGCCTTGAAAATTCTGCAATAGACTAAACATTTGTACGTTCATAGAATTATTGTTTTGTAAATCTTTGTAGAAAGTACACGAAATTTGATATTATACAAACAAACATAACACAGTTGTATGGGCTATTAAAATCAAAAGACCTTATTTATTCCGTTTTACAAGCTGTGAATTGCGAATGTCACCACCTATAAAAGATGCCTAACACATTCATGTACTCTATTTTATTAGTTTCCGCACAATAAACGTTAATGAAAAAGTTCAAAACTCATCTCAAGGAGTGTAGGGATCTTTTTAAACAAATTTAAGTTTTGTTTTATAACTCGAATAATATTGAATTGTTACAGAATCCAAGGGTAATTATTAGGTTCATTTAAGTACTTCACGATATTCGTTCCACAAATGACTTTAAATTTTCTTTATTAGTCAAAAAGTCTCGAATACTATTTACATTATAAAAATTATAATCAATAGATAGTCGTGGTAAATACCAGCCTGCCGTTGTTCTGGCTCCGTTCCTCCTAAATTTATTTTCTATTTTGTCCCTTTCCACGGCTCCTTGTCAAACAAAATTATCCGATGTTATTATGCTGTTCATGATCTGCAATCCATTCGGCCGAGCCTATACAGTCAACATTCCCACAGAGATTATGTTGTTTTGTCACTGAAAAGTTGACGAAAAAACAGAGTCGCATATTAAAGGTTTTCAAAAATTAGTTTATGTTGAGTAAATAGTATAATCATATACACTCATTTATTCTCCATTAATTTCTTTATGCAACCCCATTTACCTTCACCTGCTCGAAATGAAATGAAATAAAAGATTGAGTTCTATGTCTTATTCTGAATTTTTTTCTCATTTTATAACAATTTTTTCGAAAAAACTAACATAGCGTAAGGTAGAATGTGCATAACGGGTTCTATGAGAAGAAGTCCGAGTACGGCAACTACGGCAATCTTCCGCCTCTTGCTTTTCACGTTAAATCGGAATATGGCTGCGTACAGACTGGAATGCAATGGGAACTGGCATGAAGGAACCAACACCCATAGTCATTCCAGACTCACATATGTTATCACAAACCCGCTTCTTGAAATGAAAAGTGACAACATGTTGACCATGTATAAAATTAAATTTCTTCCATAAAAGGTCCAAATGAGTTGAATCGCCAAGATTAATATTTGTTTAGGAATACATTAACATTTATGTTTTTCAGAATTTTTGAATCTTTATATAAATGCTTATATCTCAACAAATATCAATCTTACCAATTCAACTTATCGAACCCAAATTTCCTACAAGATTGCCATTCACATTATTTCTACAAATCCAGTCCCTTTTAAAATAACTTCTAACAATGAGAATTATTCAGTAAAATCTGATTGAGTGACCGGCAGGGTTGCCAACCCGGGCGATTAATCGCCATTTGGGCTATTATTTTTCTTGAGAGGCGGTTCTATTTATGATTCGGCTAAGGGCTATTTTTTGGGCGATATTCGTTATTCTCTCCGGATATTTTGGGCGGAAAAATAATATATTTATGATACCTTTCTCAGACAAAAATCATAATTAACAATGGTAAATGTATGTAATAGGTCCTGGGATCTAAGAAGATACAATACTTGCCCAAAACTTGCCATACATAAAAGGTGAAATTTCAAACTTTGGCATCAATTATCTCGAAAACTAGAGATATGTTCACGATTATATTATGAAATTCGTGTTTTTCAGGTCAAAATACGTAAGTACCAAGAAAAATTTTCATAAAAATATAGATCGCATGATAAGTGCAAAATTACTAAAATATGTCATTTTTATCATTCAGAAAAATCGCCGATTCGAAAAAAAAATCGCCGATTTTCAAAATTTTCGCCCGCGGCGCGCTTTTTGCTCGCTTCGCTCGCTCTATGACAACTGGCGATTTCGGCGATTATTTTCACAAGCAATGCTATTTTTATTATAATAAAGTTGGCAACCCTGGTGACCGGTACCATCTCACAGGTGTACATTGCAGCTACGCCACACAAGGCACTTTTGTAGAGCTATCAGTTCATATAGTGGAGTCAATGAATACATAAAACAGGCAATCTTCGGAAGACCTCAAGAACAGCTCCGATTTTGATGTTTTTTTTTTTAAATTTTGTTTTTTTATATTCTTTAAAATGAGAAACCTCTTGGAGTGGGGACGGAACTATTTATCTTGTTTAAACAATATCTGTGATATTTATGAACAAAAAAAATTTCTACTATACAATATCCATTAAAAACTTGTAAATATATTAATGAACGTTATAAACAATTATCTATAAGTTTGTTCTGTGTAGTAATGACATGGAATTAATTTGTGGACCAAAATATACATTTTTTATTGACCATAGAATATTCATTATTTTATATACAAAAAAAGTACATTTAATTTTCATTCTCATTTCTTCTTCAAGTGGTGGGCGGTTACTGCAGTCATTTTCATTGCAAACTATACAGGCTGGTGAGCAATGAAGACCACTTTTTCTGCAGCCACACGCTGAACCGCATCCTGCTTTGCAAGAGCAAAATATCAATTTTAAAACGTCAGGTGCTGCTGGTTGTGTCATTTTGATTGGTTTTAAATAATTCTCTTTTCGCCAACCCCATTCTTCAGGTGGTATCGATGAATTATTTTTCCATTGCTGAACTTGTAAGTAGACTCTTTTAATAGGTATGTTGTTTTGCTGCATCTTCTGTCGGAGGTAAGGAATTAAGTTGTACGCTTTTATTTTTTGAAGCTAATGCTATGAAACGTTTATATCGCAGTTCATTCAAGCATTTGGCAGTTTTAGCACCATACATTGCTAGAATACAATCAATACCATAATTAAAAAGCACTTCTTCATTTTACTCTTCAACCATAAAATTTTCAGCTGCTGCATG
Source organism: Galerucella tenella (assembly GCA_910591685.1). NCBI lineage: Eukaryota > Metazoa > Arthropoda > Insecta > Coleoptera > Chrysomelidae > Galerucella > Galerucella tenella. Next base: position 1,263 of record CAJUYH010007797.1, on the reverse strand, counting down.
TAATTTTTGATACCATCAAAAACTTTAATAAAACCATTTTTTACTTTGTTATAGAAAGCGGATGTGGTATCACATCCAGTGAATGCATGAATAAAAAACAGATGGGTTTTTTTAATATTGGGATATAACTCTAATATTGTTTTTGTTGAGTAAACTCGTTGCAAGATATTATTTTTTAGTGGTTTCAAAAAAAACATTTCTTAACCATCAGGTGCTAAAGCCATCAATAAAACTAACACATCAATATCTTCAGCTACAACAACTACTTGAAGAGAGGAACAATCTATAGCAGATTGCACAATTAATCGATCAGCATCACTTTCGGCTTGACTCCACTCAATATTATTTTCGCCCCGTTTTTTGCAGAGAGGATTAATAAACCTATTTTCATTTTTGCTATTACCTAAAAGTTTCTCTTTCGTTGTGTTTAAAGGCATGTCTTCTTCAAATAAATAATATATCTACGATTTCTCTCAGACACGTTAGTTCCATCATTACTATATCCATCAAATACAACTTTAACATCGGTGTCATAATTATTACGTAAATATCTAATATACTGTTGACAAATATCTGCAAATTTTTTATTTTTTCCCATTTTAATCTATGAAGTATTTGTAGCGTATGCAGGTAACACATGAATGTTTTTTTTTGTTTTAATATTAAATTATTGTTAAAAACTTTTTTGTAACAACTATTTGTTACAATAAGATTAATATATGGAGATTTTTTTACAAAATAATTGAATTTTTTATATAAATATCGTTGATATTGTTTAAACAATATAAATAGTTCCGTCCCCGCTCTAAGAGGTTTCTGATTTTAAATAATATAAAAAACAAAATTAAACAAAAATACATCAAAATCGGAGCTGTTGTTGAGGACTTCCGAAGCAAAGGCTTCATTGACGCGACTAATAGTAAATCCCACATTAGAACAATCTCCTAGCATTAAATACGGCTGAGATAAAGATATTTAAATAAAATCATCCAAGCTTATCTGTATTTTAAATGGGAAATCTTTTAGCGCTTTGGGCGAGTACTTAGACTTAATATTAAAAGCTCACATTTTCAGGGGACTCTTTTTGGAGTGGAAAGGAAAAGTAAAAAAAAGAAGTCAAAAAATGTACCATAATATATTATATCCTTTCTTTTCTCTACATACCGCCAGATTTTTGTTTTATTCTGTTCATGTACTCTACTTATTTTTTATTTAATTTCAATTTCATATCATATTATTTAAAATATGCCACTTTGATACCTT